>PNEQ01001431.1:74220-132904 GCA_003012365.1 Medauroidea extradentata | reverse complement strand
TAAGATCGACCTGAGATTTCTAAACTTGAGCTAGCAATGAGTTTAAGAAGTTTATAAGTTGTTCCGGGAACAAACAGAAAAATGGAAACATCTAGAACACAGAAAACCAAGTAGAACCCGGGTTTGTGAGTTAATTGATGGTCAGGTTCGTACCCGAGTTAAACACCTTGGTCACGGTAGAAAACATCATTTTGAAAATGCATACACTATCATAATTCCTGCTTATTTATTTATCTAGTTGTCTGACTTGTCTGTAGAAGTCATTATTTTTCCTATCATATGAATTCTGTTTAAATATACTTCTTATGACTTCTACAGGCGTTTGGTTTCCATTTGGTCAGTAGCTCTAGTAATAGAGATATTGGTTGGCTTTTCCTATATTATCTCATCCTTTATTAAAGTGAAAGAAAAGGTTTCACAATATTTTTTTTTACAACATAAATTATAAACTAGTTTGGTAATATAAAGTGTTTCGCTGTTCGAGTGTTAGGGAACTTATAAATAACGATTATATTTGATTCAGAGAACCAAAACATTAATAGAAATATTCGCATACTTCTAAAATAACTTGTAGTTTTAATCACGCCGGTATCAATTTCAACTAAACATCTCTGAAGTAAAAAAACGAAGTGTTAACTTGTTAAAATTCTTGCGGTGCTAATTAGATTTTCTTCTCACTTCGTACTTTTCCCTTCCCTTCAATGTCTTGTGAAGAGTGCCGAGAATTGCTTGAAGAGCTCGGTGTTTGCAAGAAGGCAGCTAAGTGAGCGGAGATCTTGAAATTTTGAAATTAAGTGGCAAGAAGCGCGACGGACTTGAGAAAGAGAGCGCGAATTTCTTATAGAACTCATATAACGTAGAAGCAATTACGTTCCTAATTTGCACGTAAATTGCAAGCTACGATGTCGAGAATACGGCACGCAATATAGTCTCGGTCTGAGAATGCAGGCACGAGACAGCTTTTCAAGGTCAGTTCTTCATTATTTCCCGTTCGTAATAAACTATGTAGGTTCACGAGTTAAACACATATTTAATAGTTTCTCAAAAGTGCTGGAAAATAAGCAGCCTGGTACAATTCTACTGCAGTGTTCGTGAAACTGGCCTAGTTTTCATACAACTGCGGCTAAAGACAGGAAAATATCTCGGTTTCAATGCACGGCAGGTTAGATTTCACAGTCCATCGTATACTTCAGTCTAATGATTTATTCATGCGCTGCTGACAAACTTCTCGCTTAAACAGAAAACAGATTATTGGTTCTTTCTTCCTTTGCAAGCCTGCCAATTACTTTGAATTAGGGATGACGAGTTACTTCAACATAAACAAGTTTGAAGTCTAATATGCCCTTAAACAAACTTGTGAATTTTTTCGGTCCCTACCTATAAGTAAATCGGCTTCAAATACATTTAGAAACCTTCCTATGGACAACTTACAAATTTGAAACTTTTTATTTTCCTCGTGTAGTTATGGGCAGAGTAACGATTATTTCACATATTGATTCTAGGTCAGGTTGAACGTCAATGATGTATACTTCCCTGCCATCACTGTGATCGGACAACAGTTGTTCTGATACACATTTGACGACTGCAAACCAGTCATAAATAAGGAAATAACGTGTGATGAAATCACGTGGTACCCGCATGCACGGTTAGCCAATGAACAATCGACAATATCTAGTGTGTGTATAGGACTGAGAAGTCTAGGCTGCTACCAGATGAATACGCGAAATAATCGTGCCTATAGTTATAGGATATGTAACGTTTCTAAAGAGGTCACAAACTATTCCGACGTAAACTGCCCGTGCTCTGAATGCAGGGAAAATGTCAGAACGTATAATATTTTGTGCTATTCTTGCCAAAATACGAATCTCACTGTACTTGCAGATGTATAGTTCAACAGCGCCTAATAATTGTAACTGAAGAGCTGGAAATGTATCTAATTCATTTGAGAAGACGTTAGATTTAAAACTCCTGTACACGTTAATCAGTATGACGATTCGGTCATTAAATCTGAAACTCTTCCTTGAGTACTGTGAACCAATATCAGCCCTGCATGAGAACATCCATTGACTGCCACGTTATCTTGTCACGTGTACAACTGTACACTCACTGCAGCAGTCAATATACAAGTATAGCTGAGGACATAGTGTATAGAGCAATGTGCAGTCTAGCCGGCAGATAGTTGAAACCGCAGAATGTTCGGGTTTCTAATTATAATTGTAATGCATTGTGTATGAAAACGATTGTGTCTGTTGAACATGTTCTCTAATAACTCTGATAGAACTTCAGTTGTATCACTGAGTAAGCTAAGCTATGTTAAACACGGTACAGAGAAAAATCCAGCAAGTTTTGCTTGTCGGATTGTCTGAGTTGGGTGTCTTAGCCAGAAGGGCATTGCCTCTCTCTCTCTCTCTCTCTCTCTCTCTCTCTATATATATATATATATATATATATATATATATATATATATATATATATAAAGCAACAAGTTCAGCAGACGAAACTTTCCTCACCCAGAAGTCGGCGTTATTGTCGGGTCATGTGGGGTTTCTTACGCCCCAGAAGGCGGACTAGCACTGTTATTGGCTACATCGGCTGACCAACCCATAGACCGACAGACTGACTGGCTTGAATATACCTCAGATAGAGGCAGAAGTTTTTGGTGAAAAGAGATTTGCAACACTTTGTTTCAGTGTCTCGTGTGCCCATCTGCAGCTCTGCTTCATGGTCAGTGATTGGCTGTTTTTATCTCAACGTCTCTGGGGTCTACTCGCAAATCACAGACTTGTGGTGTCATAGTAACCGTATGCTCATTGGCTCAGAGAACTGAGGCACGCCTCTGCACAAATGCACGTTGCCAATAGGCACAAAGCAGAGGTGAAGATGCGAACGCGAGGCATTGCCACATAATGTTGCATAGTTCTTTTCACCAAAAATCACCGTCTCTGACTACAGATATTACACAGAACTATTACAACTAAAATGCTTGGGAATAAATTACTAATATTTAACACAAAAATGTTTTATGTCGTTTATCCTTACCCAATAATATTAATATTTACCAAAAAAGTTACTCCTAGTACGATATCATGATTTATTTATGACATACACTTTTGCAATTTTAGTTGAAGTAAGGGATACTCATCATGAAAAAAGTTTTTATTTTGTACGCGTACTACTGTAGATGTTTGGCACGCATCACTAAAGACACTGAAAATTCGCAGAAATATTTAACATAGTCTCCAATAAACTGCAGTATCTTAATCGTAACTAGAGATGATGTTATATCGCGAACACTTTTGGTGCCAACATAGCCTTGAAAACACTGTTTATTGTGACATATATGATTGGGTGATATACGTCTGACGCAACGTATCTGTCTACAGACCAATCACAGGTATCAAATATTACAATAGCGGGATTCTTATTGGCTCAGTCAAATAGGGTAACGGCTCCGCGTACAAGCGAAAGCCAGTAATTTTTTCATAAACTGAACTTGCATTGAAACCCAGCAAACAGCCAAGTTCTCCCGTGATAAACCATCATCTCTAATCATCACGTGTGTGAACAGTTTTGGGACAAATGACGCGCGTTCTGGGTTAAAGACGTATGGTTCTAACCGGGCCGGCTTAAAATAGCAACCGTGCTTCAAATAAAAAACAGCCAACATGGATATAAGACCTTCACTGTTACAACACAGCACGTTGGAGCCTGTTACGGCTATTTCCCAGTGACTCTGTACATCAATTCCCTGGAATTTATAGTTTGATCACTTATTTGTAGTGTTACATATACAATCACACGTATTAACCACAATGCGGAACAAAAAAATTCGCAAAACGAATTTTCGCACACCGACAAGCATTTTCCATGCCTTACTGCGGATTAACAGCTCTGCTTAATTGTGAGTAATGGATCTTTTTTAACTTAACTGTCAGTATCTTGTTGTTTTACCTGAGCATCACAAACGTGTAGTGTCTCAGCAACCTTGGTCTTCTCGCAACAGTCAAGTGAGAGAACAGACAAGTACCAGTAGCCATGCGCAAGGAGGACATTAAAACCAGTTGGTGGAAAAATATTTACGCGGAAATGAAATGTCCATACAAATAATAAATTGCCATCTTGTACATAGGAAATGTTTGAGAATACCTAAGAAACAACAAAGTAATGAAAAAATTTAAAAACTACTTACCAGGATGTAGGTCCAGTAGCAAACATACCTTCCACTTTTTATAAATAAGAAAGTAAGTATAGTTTTATTTGACAACAATTGTTGAAATATCTTTGAAAACAGAGATGTAGTGTATAGGCATAAACAATAATGTTTAGTCGAGAATAACGAAAATATCTGGAACATGTGTAGCTGTGTAAGGAGGACAGTCAAGTGGAGTGGCTAGAGCGGCATGAAAAGAAGGAAGGATGGAAGGAGTAGAGAGTGATGAAGTGTTGAGTGTGAAGTGCCGAGGTGTAGAGCGAATAAGCGCCAGCACAGTACGTCCTCGCCACTCTCTTGTTGTCACCTTGTCATGTTGACAGGCCTGGCCGCACTGTTGCGTGTCTTACAACTATTGTAAATGTTCACAGCTCCTAGGGTGTTTGTTGTAAGCGGCTGAAACTCTGGGGAACAAATTCGAGAACAAGACAGATTTCATACACGAGTACGTATTATACTGTTCGCAGTATGGAAAAATGTGTTGGATTCGCACTACAGATGGAGTCCGCGCTAATACGATACATGCAGTAAAACGAGGAATGTTATGTCACAAGTACTTGCTAAGACAACGACCAATTAAAGAACAATTGAGGATCGCGTACAAGTCTAAGTACAGCCACTGATTTTTGGTGAAGACAATTTTGCGCGAACTTCTTTCAATGCCTTATGTGCACAACTGTAATCCGGCGGGGTCGGTCCCCGGATATTCGCACGTGGGATTCGTGCCAAACGATGCAGTTGGTCGGCGGGTTTTCTCGTGGGTCTCCCGTTTCCCCCGTCCATTCATTCCGGCTCTGCTCCATACTCTCTTCATGTTACCTCGATGTTAAGCGATGGTCAAAATCTCTCACACTCTCACACAACTATAACTTTGCTTCGTGGTCAATGGTTGTATGTCTTTAACTCTCATAGTCTTGTTGTTCTGCCGGCCTATCACAGACGTGTGTTGTCTCAGTAACCTTGCTGGCATTAGTTCAGTCAAATATGTGAAGTCTCTGAACAAAGACGCACTGCCAATAACCATGAAGCACAGCTGCAGATGTGCACGTGAGACAACTAAACCAGTTGGAGCACAATTATTTATACCAAAATTCTGTGCCTCTACAGTAATCTTATCCGAATTTAACAACTGAAAATGTTATTTGTGAACGAATGGCCTAATTTAGAAAAAGCAAACTGCCATTCCGGCACGAAAATGATATACGTCAGAAACTCTGGACGCCGTCTGGAGGTCTGGATAACTGCGCCCTTGAAGGTACACGACAAGGCAATGTCGCAATTACTGAATATTATTTTATTTTGGTCGTTCAGCGACACTTACTAAAATGTATTATTAAAGTGCTCTAGCAAAATAGATTACCTTGCAATAAATGCATAAATTCATAATACTTTGTCTTTAATTATAGCGTAATTAATAAAACATTATATTTTGAGTTTTAAAAAACCAGGTTCACGCTGTTTCTTAGTCGTTTACACCCGACTAAATCCGAAGGTCGCAGTATAGTTTTGTTAAATCACTAAAATATGAAATTTTTGTAACTTCAATGAACGTAATGTTTTGGTTGGTAAATGTAAAATTCAACACGAGACCCGACTTAAGATATAGTCATCGCTTGTTATTTTTAACTTCCAAACCTGTTACCAATATGTTTACACACTGTAAAAACATTCCTATATCTTAATTGTAGCTTTATATTTCACTGAGAATCTTACAGTGCCTTAGCATGTAAATAAAATAGTGCGACTGTTGTTCAAATTTTCTTTACAATTCTGGTAACGCCAGTACACGTTTCAGTGTTTCTTTAATAATTAATAAGAACCATTTCTTTGATGTACGTAATAACATTTTTCCGTGCATATTTTTTTTAAGTTTCCTGAAAAATGGTGTGGTAAATCATCAAATAATATTTACAGTAATCACTTCAAACCATGCTGTTGTGTTTTGTCAAACGAGCACGCATGTTACAAGCATCTTGTGGGCTCATCAATAACTAAAATCCGTCGTTTTTAGACTGATGTGCCTGAGAAAAACAAGACTTGAGAAGTTAAGTAAATAATATACGTTTCAGTTAGACTTATGTTTCTCAAATGAAATCATAGCGTCACTTATTAAGGCCACTCTCTTTAGTTTCTATTGTTTTTGTGATAGTTATTATTTTAAACTTAAACGAGAGCAGACAGCAATAATCTCTCTGGCAGTTTTGATTATAACTGTTTCTGCTGTGATAGTTATTTTATTCAAAGCAAGAAATTGTGCGGTTTCGATTAAAAAGTTAATTAACCATAATTGCGTTAATTACATACTTAGCTAAATTCATACTCTTGACTGCCTTGAAAAATCAACCATCATGGAGAAGGCAAATTTAAACAAAACTACCAGACTTATTTATATCGACTATAATTTAGGCGTAAATAATATTAATATCGTAAAAAAGTACAAGCTACTGCCTTAAGGTCAGAAAGTGACTAATTTCGTTTGGGTGAGTCTGAAACTTGGTTCACTTACTGTGAGCAACCCGTAACTGTGCCGCTCATATCACTCACAGTTTTTTAAAATTATTTATTGTGTAAAACAGGCGTGTGTTTTATATGCTGGGCGCAGTATACAGGTAAGCCATACGAACGATAATGGTGATTTCATCAAGAATAATGCCGCCTTTATGCGCAGAGAACGTAACTGGTGTGTCGTGTTTCCGTTGCAATCTTTTCTTTATTTGGAATTATAAGCTGGGACACTACAATTTTATATTTGGAATGTAAGCGTAAACATACAGTAAAGTCAAGCGAATGCTTCTCTGTTTCTGTTTTACATTTAAGTTTGATATTTTTGTATACATACGTGGTAACATTAATTTGTGTGTGTTTCAAACCATTTCTTTGTAGTTACTCAAGGTGATTTTACGAAGGCGTCTATCTCTCAACCCATACCATGAATACAGCTCAAAGGTAATAAATGTGTACTTAACATTTTATAACGTCTTGCTTCTCTCCAGGTTGGTGTATATTCCAGCAGTCAGTCCTACGACAAGTTCCCAGACTTCAGTGGAAGAGTGAGATACAACACCACACATACTAATTGCTTTGTACTTTCATAAAGTATTCTAAAAGAAGGTCAATTTTATTGTAAACTTATTTTATACAAAATTACAAATATAATTTTTCTAAGAAACTTAAGAAATATTTTGTAGTCAACCAAATATATAGGTTTGTCGAAGCTATAATTTAAATACAAATTACCGCATCTGGTATGTATATTGTGGTTACCAAGCATTTACCATGCATAAACGGTTTGAATTTCGGCGATTATAGTCTTAAATTATTAGTAGCAAAGTTTGTTGATTTAGCAGCTGTAATACAAATGATTTCATTTCCTGGGTCAAAATAAAAAAAAAAAATTAAAAAACGTTTCTTCTTCGAAAATTACTAATACGAAACTGTACACTGTAATGTTGTAAGCATACTATTTTGGATCAACCTTTACAGTTTCTCGTATTATTATTGTTTGGAAACTGTTTTTGTAAGACTTCTTTTCGTAAAAATACAAAATGAAATCTAGAGACCCAAATAATAATGTGATAACATGCATGCTACGTCAGCGTCAATGTATCAGTCTAGGACTTGTGTTAGTTGTATAAGAGAAGCGATAGAGGTGAGTGTATTGTGGAGCCTGGCAGACCACACAACGAGACATATAGTTGCGTGATGTTGGAGGTGCGAACCCTCACCCCCCTCTCTTCAGTATTACCGCCCTCGCCTTCCCAGTGGAACACGCAGCCGGAAGAAGTTGTCAGAGTGACAGCTACAGGACGTACTGCTGACTGTCACGAGCCCACTTCCTCCACAGATGTGACGTCATACACAGAGCGACCTTCAACTGTCAGTCAGGGTGGATGCATGTCTGAGTACTGCGAGCACAGAAGCTCTAAGATGAAGAAAGGTTCCAGCATCAGGTCTCGGCCTAGCATTGTGTAGGGTAAGCCGACTATACGTACACTGATGTGTCTTCATATCGTCATATAGGGTGCTCGGGATGAAGTCAGCACTCAAATAAGCCCTGATAATGTACTCTTTCCCGCCAATTCGTATCTTTCCGCACGTAACTGCTGACGATGGGAAATATCTAACCTGTCTGGACACGTGACTTGATGTTTGCGAGTGTAGGATAAAATGTGCAGTCAGTATAGGTCTCAACAGTTTGGTAATATAAAGTTTAATAATTACATGAAGTACAATTATTTCTATTTTGTTTCAATATTTTTTAATTTCAATAAGGAAAAAACACGGAACTATATTGCGCAACTTCGCCGCCAACCATACGAGCAGTAAGGGGACTTTACTTTATGTTGAATTATGTGTATTAAGTAAGTCTCTGTGCACGTAGTTCACTGGATCACCAACAGAGAGCAAGCGTGTTTTGTTTCAGTAATTACATATAACATCACAATCAAACAGTTAAACATATTTCTAGTACTGAAGTTCGAAGCCTCAGTATCAGGAAGAAGGATAGGTTTACACTACATTATTTAACTGCAACATTATTCAACAGTGGTCTTCAAACGATATCATCCCAACTATACTCAAAGTATGTCCTTACTTAAAGTTGGGATTGGCACAGTGGCTAGCGCGCTCGCCTCCCACATGCGGGAATAATGCCGGACGATGTCGCTGGCCAGCGAGTTTCCCGAGGATCTCCCGTGTTCCACGCCGTTCCCATTATTCAATGTAAGGCCTTATTTCAAGTCATACTACGAGGTAAGCAGTCATCAACAGGCATCCAGTAGTAAGTCTGTGATATCCTGGCCCTCTCGTGGCCTCCTCATAATATATTTATTTATATAATTATATTTTACCCTTTCAGTCATAATGACCACTAGAAAATAATATACATAAATATTGCGTTCATTGTGCAAGCTCTACCCAGAATGTGACGCGCGTCCATTATAAAGACTTCACGTAATTACCAATGATGTAATTTGTCGGTGAAATCATTACTTTGATTAGTATACATGTAGTGTCTGTTATATCGAGCACAACATTTCTTCCATATTTGTTCTCATGTGTGACATCCTGCCGACACTGTTTTAAGTACAATAATATTCCATCGTAAGTTCTGTTCATTGGAACAGATAAAAGTATTTATTTTGTGATAGGAAGGGTTATAACAAGCGTGTCAAAAATAAACAAAGATACGTTTTGTGTGGTGATAGCTTATAAAAAAATACGCCGAACATGTGTTTTCAATTTTTCGTCAGATAAATATAGCGAGAATAATACTACCTTCAGTGTAAACCTGAAAGCTTAACTATTTACATAACATAAAAAAATTATTGATCTCTTATGATATATCGAGTGTTTCGGTGGTTAAGGGGCCTGACTACCTGCGCTTTAACTGCGTTGCACCGAGTTACGGCTACTCTTTTTTGACGAAACTATTTAACACACGTTATATCTGTATATGTGCGAAAAGAAAACACACTTCAAATTTTGTCACTATAGTTTTAAAAATTCGGAACGTGCGTTAGAAACGTCATTTTCGGGCCCCTCAAAATGATCAAAAATGGGTTTTCCAGACTGCTGTATTTGGAAGAAAAATAACCAGATTAAAAAAACATAACAACCGAAATAAGCGTTAGACTTTGAACTTTGCTGTCCACAAATAAAATAATTTGGTCGCCGCTTAAAGGATGATAGTAAAGCACTGCATGCCATCTGAGCTGCTTGCACGTAGAGGCGATAATGTACTACATCCGTCGGTCAATGGCAACCTTACTGTCTCACACACACAAACGCAACCTATCTAGGTAGGCCCCTTAAATTAATTTCTTATTTCATTTATGATGCTATTTTCAGGGTATCGTCTGTTATCAAAATTGATTTAACATCAGTTCACCATCGTAAGAATTATTTATAAGCTAGCCCTGTACTTACACTAGTTAATTGTTGTATGTTACCAAATTTCAATATATTAAGTTATGTGATTTTGCTGACGTGATGAACATTTTATCGATTCTCCTACTAACGGTTTGTAACGTCACATGGCAACAAGATGCACAGCATTAAGTTTACAGTTATGAAAAGTTCTGCCATTAACTACTCCACACGCAACTTTGCATCATTAGTAAAACCATAACTTTCCACGAGATAAGATTAATTAATTTCTCTGTACTTCCCGGAGTATATACACGACGTTGCAGTGTTCAGTGTTCACTTGCAATTTTGAAACGCACGAAGTATGTTTAGTCATGAAAATATTTATCAACTATCGTGAAAATAGAAAGAAACATGTTAGCCCAAAGCCACAAAAAAAAACGTTATTTCTTGAATGCAACTCCAGGAGATGACGTTCACCCGAAATCTCAGTCATCTTGGTAGGTAAACGTTGAAACATTCCATGAATACGCTCCACGCTTTAGTCATAACAAACATTATAAAACAACGCTTATTGGGTAGTGCAAGATTTCGTGTTAATAATTAGTACGGGCGGTAATATAGGTTAAAAGTTGTAACATAAAACATTTCCACATTACAATAAAATACATTTGCATTAAACGACGAATTTTTCAGACGTAACACACAAATATATCATGAAAGTGAGAGGGTCTCAAATTCGATATATTCCCATAATTTGAATTACTTATTTTAACCTCAGAAAATTTCATCGTTTTCCCAACGCCTTTCTTTTCAAACAAGTTCGCTTTGTCTCCGAGGCCAATAAACTAGTGTGCGTTAATTGGAAAAAGTCCATTAGGCGTAGGGACATTTGATTTTCGGGGGAAAAAATTACGAACTGGGTTTCAACATTTTACCTAAACGTGTGCAGCTCTGGATTGGTTATAGTCTGCGTGTGAATATTATTAAAGTGAACCAATCAGATTGTGACTAGTGCCATGCGCTCTACCTATTATGTTTGTAGCCACGAAATACAGTTACTGTACTTCAAGGAAACTCTTACAAATAAATAGTTTTCTAAGTGGAATGTCTCTTCTTGAAGAAATCTACGACAATAAACATATTGCAATTTATAAGTTTCTCTATCCTTTGTCTCTCGTTTATGTGTGAAAGTAGGTCAGCAGGAAATAACAGCAAAGTCTGTAGCATATGTAGGACTGTATAGTCTGGCCAGTAAACCATTGAGCCTGTACTTTAACTGTCTCTCTAACAACACGAAGTAACAAAAAAAAACACTGTCGCAAAGATCAAATATCACTAGTGTAAGTAGCTTAGAGAGTAGCACAAGTTGATGACTTAATACATATTGGCTTCTTCATCAACCGAAACTGCGATATCTTGATTGATTTATAATCAAGATATCGCACGAAAAGGACACGGGTCTTGTAATTAACGAACTCAGAACCAAAGGTTCCTCTACATTTGTTATGCTCGCTTCTTTCATTCGTCGGTTACTGAACTCAACAACGCTAACTGATAACTGACATAAGATTGGTAAGGAATAAATTAAACGTTTGGTAGTATTCAACCCCAACTGATCTCGTTTAAACTTAGACCAGGGTATCTTTTCATAGAAGGAGTTATAACCAGCGCCGAGGAAAACTTATAGTAAGTTGAACATCTGCAGTAAATTAAAAGATCCGTCAGGAGAAGTTTGGATAGATCTTTCAGTTACGAGGTCTTCCTGATGTAACAGGGTAGCAGGGAGGAGGGTGGGTTCTGCTTACTTTTGTAAACACCTTCACTTTGTAACAGCCAAGTTGACCTAACTTTTACCTGAATATCTTAGTAAATCCAAACTTTAGCAGATATTCTAAGTCCAAGTTTTGTTATTTAAAAGGTACGCAGTTCGTACCAACAATACATATCTGAAAGTTGTTCACGAACGA
Source organism: Medauroidea extradentata (assembly GCA_003012365.1). Lineage (NCBI taxonomy): Eukaryota > Metazoa > Arthropoda > Insecta > Phasmatodea > Phasmatidae > Medauroidea > Medauroidea extradentata. The sequence goes on along the minus strand of PNEQ01001431.1, from coordinate 120,856 downwards.
ACAATAGCTGCGCGAGGTATCTTTATTGCGGTCTGTATAAAACAAAACTATTTCAATAAATAATTCAGGAGGAATATAGTGCAGCAATGAGGATACAATACCACATCACACAAACTATGTATCTGATACTAGATAGTAGGTGGAGACCCTGATATTTAGCGGTAAATCCCTGAAAGCAGTTTCATTTATGAAATATTGTAAGTTGCATACGTGGTTGGAAATATTTTTTATTAATCTATGAAACATTTTTACTGCGTGGGAATTCACCTCCACGTTGTAATTCGCCTACCTAGGCTACCAGTCCTCTAGTAAGCCACTCGCCATTAAGCCATGCCCACAAGAAGCTCTGCCGCTCTAATACAGGAGGAGGTTTACTATTGGTTCGCAGTTATCTTGTACGTGCCGCTTACAATCTCACAACTATCAGGTACGTACAGCTGTTTGCAATCAAGCGTGCCAGTATCATTTTACTAGGAACAAGAACATTTCGTGAATTCAATGACCTGCAAGTTACTCCTCTGCCCTGTGTATATTCAAACCCCGACTATTTATCAATTAACTGCTACTCAACAACAACCAATCAATGAATTTACAAGGCTAGAGAGTGTATAGTTCTGTGGATTCTAATTGCAGGTCCCTAGAAATAACTCGAAATAGAAAGTTCTCTATAAACAAGGCGTCAGTAACTTTCTTCCGGATTTTTCTACACATTAAGAATTTAGTTGTTTAAATATAGTTATTTAAATATCTATCCAAGTAAATGGCATGAATCTAACTTTGAGTTCATATGTATAACGAAATACATCCTTTACTAGATTTAGCTCTTCGCATTTTATTTAAAAGGAATACTTGAATAGACTGCTTTATATAAAGTGACATTCTTATAGAGCTGATACGAGAGCGGAAGATGGTTAAACAACGTTTGTGCCGCAACAATATTCAGAACAATGTAGCATTAATGCTTTATATTATTGTGGATTATCTGACACAGTTTAATTGTTGGTAGACTAACTACAAGCGTTCTTTATCGGCGTAGCGAAATTCTAAATTGCCCATTGAAAGTAAAAATCATAGCTAAAACGAAGTAATAACAACACAAAAACAGTACCTTGGAACCTAACAGAAAGTTATATTTCCCCGTAATGAAGTATTGTTTCTCTCTCTCCCTCTCTGCCTCTACCCCTCACTCTCCGTCACTAATTATACAACTGGATATCTGAATTCTTACATTCACCGAAAGTAACGTATTGTATGTGCCATACGTATGTTAAATAAGGATCAACAATCCAGTTCAGTTGTCGGTATCGTCTGAATTGCTATAACAACACTCTTCTGTAGATGAAACAATCTGGTCTGCAGTAGGAACAAATAATATCTTTACTTTACAGAACATGATTACGTCTACTGAACCGATTGTTATTGGAACGACCCAGATGGCACCGGCAAACAAACGAGACTGTTGTCCTTACTTCAACAAAGATCTGGTACCTACAACGGTGCTTCACTTGTAGTGTTGTTCCTAGAGAGGAGATCATACACGGATAACTCCGAGAGCAAGATGTGTACACGACAGTTTACCCATTCTTATGAAGGTAGTTATGTACGCAAGAAATATTAACTTCTAGTCGAAACCTTAGTTGCTAGAGAAGGAATTAGTTATTTACAGAATCATGGACAGGAAGAGACTCCTCGTAACCAATATGTGAAGGAAACACTCAAGTATTCATCTATATTGATTTCTGAAAACCATAGAATACCGGCATCAGTTTTACATGATAGAAATGGGGTAGGTTCCACTCGAACATCTGTCGTTTATTTTACGAAAGGAAGAAAACATTAAATAAACTGAGAATTGTGGCCTTGTAGTATAAATAGAGATGATCGCTACTAATCTACGAGACTCGCTGGTTAATGAAGAATAATTTACTAAAGTTAAAATAACTTTCCCGTTGAGTAAAGGTTGAATCCATAAATTTTACAACTTGAATAAGCACACGTCTTTGCGAGTGTTCGCAGTTAAATGAATACCAGTTCCATACCAAACACTGTTGTCATCCTTAAACTTCTTGAAATGTTTCATTTTATAACACACTCTGCTTGCAAGAATCGTTAATAACCACACCATTATCTCTCAAATACTTTTAACATTTTCTGCGTTCTGGCGCTGTGAAAAAAAAAAAAAAAACATTTTTTTTCTCACATTTAAAGTTGTAATAGTATTCTATTCCGTGAATCCCTGCCTTGCTGTAATTTTTCTTTTCGGTACGAAAAAAGGAGCAAAGAAAATTTCCTGCAGGCACGTTTAAGAAACTGAGTGAGAAAAAGAAATCTAATCGAAGTTTACCTTCCCACTCTCAGCAGGAAAATTATGCACCGAGGTACGAGTTCAATTTAAAGTTTTACATTCACCGTCACGAGAAGATTTCAGCTTCGTTCTCCTTTTGTTTTACTTTCTTCGCAAGAAAATAAATTGTTTTAGCGACAAAATAAATTACAACCTACATCAGAATGGCAGATATCCCTATTAATTTTCTTCCTTTAACTTTAGGCAAATTTTACGCATTTAGACATTTGTGCACAGTTTAAAACATGATGCTTAAGAAGATTACTTATGGCAGAAGTGATACACGAGAAGACTTAATGCTACAGATAACAAACATTACAGAAGCGAAACTACCACACATATGGCATACTTGATCCATACAAGTCAGCAATATGACAACAGCTGTAGAGTGGAATTCCAGAATAGGACGAAGTCGATATGGAATGTTTCGAAACGTGGTATTTTTTTGCAAGTATATATCAACACAAACAAGGCTAAAAAAAAAGGTATGCGTCAACTTATTTCCCAAGTGTATAACGGTTTAACAGACACTCTGTGAAATGGCATAAGTAGATCTTACTGCTCACTGGAGAAGCAGTTAATGGAAACATAGCTGAGACTATAATGTACTGTGGATGATGGGCTTTAGATTATATGTCTCTGAACCCGTGAAAATATCTGTAACAGCAACCAATCAGACACAAGGTTTGAGCCTACAACTTCGCGCAGCTAATAACAGATCTAGCTCGTTCGTACGAAGGACATCACCACGACATTTCGCTTCTGTATACATATTCTGTATCACTGATTGTTTGCTTTGTTTCTTACACATGTATATTCTGAAGTGGGGAATGTTCTTGCAACAACAGACTACGGACCGTTATGCCGCTGGCATAGTTCTTGTGGGGCTTGACTGCAAACAACTAGTCCAAGGGTTGTGTGCTCGGACAGAAACTGACGAGGCACGCCCAAGATATCGGCAAGCAGGTAGTACACAGAGAGAATATTTGCTGCAGTCCACCATACATACGTTTGTTTATGGTGAAACAAGTACTTACTTCGCCAATATAATTTTCGGTGGCTGAAAAAATATATTAAAAACATTTCAAAAACTAGTTTCGTTAATATGAAAAAATATGTTTGTATAGACCTAACAAGACTAAATATTCCTGTTAGGGAACAAAATCAGTCAGGCAAACATACATTTGATTGATTCAATGTTTACACTGTTGTTTCTTCGTATATACTGTTGGCTGCACCAAGCCTTTTCCTTTGTGTAATTTTCCAGAGCTGGAGTAGAAAGTTCTGTGTAGCCGTGACATAGTGATGACTAACTATAGCCTGGGACAAGAGAATCATATGTACGACAATGCCACGTACATCAAGTGCCACATCGCCGTTACGTACACTCTCCTAGACCGGCATGTAAGTACCTCGTCTGAACGTGGCTTCAAGCTGTAACCGCGTCATTTCCTGGACGCGACTATGAAGTACAGTACAATACACATCTCTGACGTAGTTTTGTTGTAACACATTTATTACACTTTTAAATACAGCCGTCCAAGGAAACGCATGTTTAGCTGTGTTAGAGGGCTTCGAAATATTTTTCATATCACGCACGCTGTTTTCAATGCATTATTACGTTATCGTCTGGAATGTGTTTTAATTTTTACATAAACATGTATTTGAGATAATTTTAACATACAAAAACGCAATTAAAACGTTGCGGTGTCTAAGCAACATCCTCAATGACATTCATGAGCGTAAAATAACCGTTGCAATATATTTGTATCAATTTTTTGCGTATCTAAATTTCAGGGATAAAATTAATCTGGTTTTGTATCTTGTTCATTGCTTTAAAACTTGTTGAAATGATTTTTTTACAAAACGATTTCTCAAGGAACTTAACGAAAACAATAATATCATTTTCGGAAATATTTTAACAGCCTACATAAAATTACGTGTTACAAAAATGTATCCTATTTTTACAAATTTTGAATGCCGTTAACATTGTTACAAATGGTATCAAATTATTCACCAAATACATCGTGACATCTTAATATGCTGTTAATTACCGTTATGTGTGTAAGTTAGCTCTAAAACTTTTAGTTTGTCATTTATACATGCAAAATCTATAGGTTATGAAAATAAATTTTGTACCATATGGCAATAGAAGTAATATTTGCAAGTCAAGCAGTATTATGTTGTAATATATATAGTTAAAAATTTTTCTTTTTAAATTTTCGGCTTTTTATTAAAAAACTTCCGTCTCATGTATTTTATTTACTTCGCCAAAAATAAATAAATAAGAGTTTACGTAATTATTTCGCAATATCCTTGAAATAGTATTAACATTCGATATAAAATCTAATCTGTATTAAGGAAAACGTAACGATGAGCTAGGTTACAAACATTTACTATAATAGATTCCGTAAGTTTTACAGACACGTAAACAAATGTACATATCGGTAATAAGTTTAGTATTACTCGCTGTAGTCTACTTAATAAATAGTTCATAAGGCGCAATTAACAGATGTTAATAAATAAATATTATAAATTGTTTAATTTAAAAATATTGAAACGGACGAACCACCACTCAAAAATTTAATCTAGACATCGAATTATTTATTGAGAGATAACCGGAAATTTCTAAGTGTCGAATTCAAGTATTTCACAGTTATGTGATAGTCGACAGGAGTGCCTGGCAACGAGAGTATATGCAGCCCGCAAAGCTCGTCCACCTGGCTGGATGCCTACAGTCCCCTGGCCTCTTGCATAATTGACCGCCTGGCAATTGCCTGCTACGGCCGGCCGTTTCATAACAGGGTTCAGTCATCATGCAGCTGCGATTAATTAGCATCACTTACATGCCGCAGCGACGATGAAATAAACAGCTTCCTAAAGGCTGTTGAAACGCTCGAGTGTCCGTTTACTGTTCCCGCAACGGTTTATCCACACACATAGTCCGATAACAACGATGTATCTCTATAGCATTGTATAGCCACTTCTACTGACAAGGGTGTGCGTTCAATTTTGAAAGCAAACAATTATACGCAATTTGCAATTACCAGACAAATGTCACTTGTAATATGAATGTTCATTTCGAGTGGAATAGCTTGCTTCTGATGTTTGGCGCAATCGATAGTGTCCCAATGAGACCAATTAACTAGAACGTAACATGTTTTAAAAACGAACTATGAGAATACAAAAAATGGAAGCAAAAATAAAATTCAAGTGAGTGATATAACTTAACTTACCTTGGACGTAACCGCACAGTGCGAGTAATAATGAATGGGTGAGTGTTTCTGAAAATGAATAATAAATAAAGCTAAGCGAGTTTCCGGGTATACAAACCCTGTTAATTGTACTCATACACGTGAGTAAATACGACTCTAACATCGAAGTAAATGGCGTCATTAATGAGCTTTGTGTTGCCTCTTTTCAACCTACCTCTTTACTCCAGACCTGATGAAGACAGTTTCATCTGCTGAAGATTTATAACTTCCCCCCTCCCCTCCTCATTTCACACTGTGCTTCCTTCTTCTCCGCGGCAGCTCCTCTGTGATATCTGCAGACACTCAACACGAAGATCGCGTGTGATACGCCCAGCTCGACGTCACTAGACAAAGCGGGAAGAAATGGCTTCTGTCTGAGCAGCGCAACTTCGTGCAGTTTCCTTGTTTTCTGCAAAGTGCAAACATTTGAAACGCAAAACTGTTTTATCTTGCGCTTGTAAATTATTGTGTCTAAGAAAATGCTCAGGATCTTTAACACACTTCTACAATCAACGGTTAAAGTCAGTTTGATCGCAAATTACGTAAACAAAGTCATGATTGTTTGTAATATAGTCAAAGAGAATAAATCTACTTAACATAAAACTACTTCAAGTTGACACAAGTGTAAATTAAATTTTCTGATTGGCGTGCTTTCGAAAGAGCTGCACTCTTGAGTGTTTGTGTGTTGACCAACAGTTTGGTTATAAAACGAGTATGTCATGTTTTAGTTTTATTGTGTAGACTCAAATATCCGTCATAAGTTTCTTTCGTTGTAAGTGCAACTATCCTAATTAACGTTACAATTACAGTATAACCAAAAACGTTATCCCAACAAACGTATCCGGACTACCGGTCTCCTATGAACTTATGTTGGTACTTGGTATACTGCGACATTCGAAAACCTTGCCAATTTTCAGACAAAATATTAGTATTTAAAATTAAACTTTTTAAATTTATATTTCCCCAAACAAGTATCAGCGCTTGTTTTTTTTTTATTGTGGAAGTATTCCTGACGAAAATATTAACTAAATAAATATTTGACTAGATTCAGTTTCTTGGACGTACTCCATTGCAAAATTGAACGACTGTCAAAGAAAAACTAAACAAATAAAAGAAACCATAAAATAAGCAGAGTATGCTTAGTCAGCAAGATACATACACAACAAGAAATTCCAAGATGGAATCGGGTCAAATATTATTGTTGACTAAGCATACTCTGCTTATTTTATGGTTTCTTTTATTTGTTTAGTTTTCTTTGACAGTCATTCAATTTTGCAATGGAGTACGTCCAAGAAACTGAATCTAGTCATGAACTCCCATTGCACAGTTCTTTCAAAAATAAATAAATATTTGTTTGAAAAAGTTGTGTTTTAAAGAAATCATCATTTAACATTCATTCCTCATTTAAATCACGTGGCTATACAGTTCATAAACAGGGTCATTAAAAGTTGAACCCTACCAGGCCACAGAGTTGTGTGTATAGTTTAGGCAGAATTTAATTTGAAACTGCTTAGCGCGCTTGGGTGATGTCAGCTTTGGAACAGCTTTCAAAGAACATTACACTCGCAGGTTCTCTAATAATCTTGAAGTCTTATTTTCACGTGGGCTAAAACGATTGAAATAAGTATTTCGTGGTTATCTCGAAGTACAAACATCTTAGCGCAGAATTAATAAAAAGGTATAGGTCTGCATAATATACGTTTATATTTCGTAGTGAAATGATTGGGTCAGCTATAGACGTCTCATAGAGGTGTGTTATTGGCGAGAAGACTGCCTGTCAGTTAGGTGACATGTTCCTAGAGGCTGTAGTTCTTAGTACTTCCACAATTTAGACACAAATTATGTCCACTCAAGTGGCTAAGCTAAGACCCTCGTCCACACAGCTCGCACTGACAGGTTGTACATAAGACATCAATGTCACAATATATTGTTTCATAACTGACCAAATTTGAAGTTAGCTGTTTCAAGCAAAAAAGTATACTACGTAAACTTCATGAAAGTGTTGCGATAAAAAAATATTTCAAATAAAAATCTCGTCATAGTTTTCTGTGAAATATAAATTCGAAAATTCTATTTTGTTAATTAAGTATACCATGTCATCTCATGCACCTACGAAGTATAAAATTGAATTTCAAATATTTTTTCTCAGAAGTTTCACTTGAAATATGTTTCGTTTGAAATATTTTCCTTATTAATTATCTATAGAGTAGAAATGCATGTCATGATGTATTCCTCTTTTAAAATGAGTGGCTGCAAAGTAAATAGGCACAGTCGTTAATTGGTTTTGAAACACAACTGTTCAAGCCCAAGTCAAAAGTTATTTTTATCTGTTGTGTGATGTCATCAGATGACGAGCGTGCGGCCTGCAGAGCAGGGGCAGAGGTAGCTGCTAGTCGTGTAGCGACCAGACCGAAGATGTCTTTAAATACCCTAGGTGTGACCCCGGGCGACAAGGGTCAACAACCAGTGAGGTGGAAGCGACCCTGTGTAAAAACTCACCCCTCCCAGCACAGCTCTCTATACACGCGTGCAGATGGATGTGGTCAGAGGTGAGGAGGGGACATGAAGAGCGGCGCTGCGCCTGATTGGTGCACAGCCGCCCGGAAGATCACACAACCGCCCTGCGAGCTGCCGTCTGGAAAAGGTCAGCCTTCAAAGCTCTGCGTCCGTCTGCAAAATAACCGCTCATCGCCTCGCGCTCCGATGACTTCATTATCACGCCGCGTCATACAGAGCCTTCCCCTGCCCTACCCCTGCCCTACCCTCCTCGCAGGATCCGCTTCTTTGTGTTATACGTAGGTCCTGCTGCGAGTATTTTAGTCCGGTCTGACAAGTGTGAGCTCTCTGCACGAGCAGAACTATGACTGTACAGTTAACACGTAACACGTAAGTGGCACTTACAGCAGGGCATCACAAGCCATGTTGGTATCACTGGTTTTAACAGTTAGTTTGGTTGTTAATAACATTAGTTTATTATCTACTGCCTGTCGCGGCATGCGTTACAATGGCCATTGCATTTGTATGGGTACCATATTCTGCCCATCTACACCGGTTAGCCCTCCTCTGTTCATTTATGTACACTGGATATCGATAACTAGCTGGTAAAAACGTTCCCTATTAATACAAAAATAATTACGTTACTTTTGACAAATAATCATGACGTAATTATTTGAACATTAATTTTAAATAATAAATATAAGGTCGCCGTTTCAGAGTAATCAGGAAATACGAATATCAATTTTGGGTAACTAAATCTGAATCAAATTTTATCATTTGTAATGTGAAACAGTACGAAATTCTTAGTTATTTCAATGGACATGTTGCTGCGATTTGTAAACGGAACATTCAGTACGAAGGATGAGAAGCAGCCAGGAATGATTTTTTTAGCGTGGATTTATGGTTTTCTTTTGAATAAGGGAACATCGTGTTTTTTTGTAAGTTTTACTCGCTAAGTCAGAGGTAATTATTTATTTCACTTACCGAAATGTATACCTTTACTGTTTCTATCACTGCACTCGTTTAAGTAAGAAAATCTCTATTTTTAGTCATTTCCCACTGCAAAATAAATAAATTAACGTAAGTTGTAAGCATTTTAGAAAAGCCTTTAAGATTTTTAAGTTAACCCTGTCATTCCAAAAACGTTGAGACATCCAACTAAAATAGAAGTTATCTAGAGTACGTGGATAAATATAAACTTGTGAAATCTGCAACTGGCATGCCTGAGGTCAAGAGTATCTGAAGCTGTAAGGGCGATTCAAACCCACGTGTCGGCCTTTACGCGTAAGATACTGAACATACGTACATTATTTCTCTGGCCGGTTCGCCTTCACCAGACTTCTAGCAGTGACATTATAATTTAATAAAGTAATAACGAATATTTAAGAATGCTTCGTGTTTTTATGGCACTTTTAACACCCTTGTAAGGCAATTTTCATAATAAAATTTGATGGTGAATCAGCTCATTGTGGCAGTTTTCGCCTTCGTAAGGAAATCATTGCACTTTTACGAGGATTCATAAAAGTAAAATAACAATTTTTTTTTTTTTTTCGCAAAAATGTTTGCAGAGTCCTCGACACGCCAAACATTGACCGCAGCATAAATTATGTATTGTACAAACAAATTGCGTTTGCCCATCTACCTTACAATACAAACACGTATTAATAATTCAGTAATTTGTAGAGTGGAAAATCTAAATGAGTTTAGTGTCAAATTAAATGAAGTTGGCTTTCTTACTTAAACATATTCTTTGCACTAGTGCCAATGTATTGATATGGTTTGAGGACCAATCATGACCCTAATAATTTTCGAGCGTAATCATAGGCTCTTGCAGTGCTGTTTCTCGTAATCGCTTATTCGGAAATATAGTTTTGGCACATACTTCAATTAGATATTCCACTCTACAATAGTAAATAACCGGTTTGGTTTAAACGTATTTCATGGAAAAAGTTGCATTTCAAAGCTAACGAATTATGTGTTTTCCTTAGGGAACTAAGCCATTCATTTGAAAATTGAGCTTGTTAGTTTTGTTCGTTTACAATTTTGCCGTTTGTTACTACTACTAGGTGCGAGGACAAAACGTTCAATCTCAATTATGATAATGCATTTCCTTATCTCGTAGCACTTCAATTTTCCCCTAGCTAAATTGCGTTAATGTTCACTTTCAGAGAATTTTAATTATGCGTGCCAAGAGGTATGGCACGCATTAAATTTTTCATCAGCGAAGAGTGTTTATAATATTCTCTATGAGTTACCATTACTTCTATTTTCTTGATGAATGCAAGTTGTCTAAATATGAACACGAGACGACAGAAAATATATATAAAAAAAAATTGAAAGTGAAACTTGCATTTATGCATCTGTAAACAAACCATAGGAAAAGTTCCGTTCATCACTTTATTTTGACCGTAGAGGGTAAATGTACATTAACTTCAGCCGATTTAAACGACAGTTAATCTAAATATATAAAACTAAGTGTCCTGACACACTCACTCACTCACTCACTCACTCACTCACTCACTCACTCACTCATCAATACACAGCCCAAACCGCTGGACCTAGAACCAAGAAATGTTAAAGAGAAGCTTCCCCTTGGCCAGTAGGCACCAACTAAGAATGGATTTTTGTGAAATTCGATAGCTTAAGGGGTGAAAAGGAGTGAAATATTTTTCAAAGAATCCCTGATATCTCATGAACCGGGAAAGTTATCATAATGTTTTTGACTTCATAATATTTCCCAAATAAATGCATATTTGCGAATTTTTTGATTTCACGAAATTCGAAAATTAAGGGGTTGGAAAGCCGTAAAGTGTGTTTTTAATTAATCCGTAATTTCTCCTAAATCATTTCAGGTAGCGAGGTGATTTTTTTCTTTAAAATGACGCTTAAGTAAATATCTAAAAAGAACTTTTAGAATTTTTCGAAATTCGTCCTTGAAAGCTGTTAAAAAATATAATGTGATTTCAAATAATCATCTACAAATCGAATTCAGGAGTTTATGAAATTCGAAAAAAAGGAAGTGAAAAGCAGTCAAATGTTACAGGCTACCAAAAAAAGAGAATGATCACGGAGAAATAATTCAACAGTTGTTTCTTTTTGCCAACCTACTCATAAAAGAAACCTCTTTGGACTGTAGCCTGTACATACGAAAGAGTTATCACGGCCTGCATTTAAGCATTCACTCAGGTATTGTATAAAGTTTGTGGTGTGGGAGGGGTGGGGTTACGGGTTCGTATCCCGTGCAAGACTTTGCGGTGGGAATTACTATGACCTCATACGAGCATATTGCGCGCTCTGTATACTGAGCTCAGACAATTTATAGTTCACTGTTATTGAGTACGCTAGCTGTTAAATGTCTTCAACACATATTTTATCCAGAGTTACTGTTTACACTGCATGACTTCAAGCGACAAAGCCGCAGCCGGCCAGCTAGTCTATATATATATATATATATATATATATATATATATATATATATATATATATATATATTAGACCTACTAGCTATGTAAATATTACCCCTACATCGTTATCAAACTTAAAAGCGAAGAAAATTTTTTATTTTTTGTTATTTTTATTTTTCATATTGCTAGTAAGTTAGGAATGGTAATACTTCAAGGCTATAGTATGATATTTGTTTATCCATTTGTGAAATACCAAAAAATAAATAAGGGAAACTAGATTTTTAAGAGGACAGAAATATATCAGGGGTGTTGTAACAGTCTGTACGGTTTTTGTATTCTTTATTTTATTATTTGTAAATCGTTGCAGTCTTTCTCCGTGAATGTTTGATGACAAATAATAATTTAGTTCCAGGAATGCTGGTCATTTATTTACTAACACTGGTACAGTACACCAAAGTCTTTCTTAATTTCATTTTAATAGTCTAGCAATGAAACTGAACGATTAAGTAAAATATTGTTCACTGCAAGTAGCAGAAAACTATCAGAAACTAAGTGTGGTATTGTTCTAAAGAAGAAATATCCTTGATTGGATGTATAAATTAGTAAAGTTTGAAATGTTTAAGAATTTTATACCATATTTCATATACAAATGCAACATGTCAAAACACACAATTGTAACTATCACTGGAAGTATACATGAGCTGAAGTGTTTTAAAATACAACCTGACATAGAAATCCGCAGTTTATTGACTCAACATATTTAACATTGTTACCGTAGAAAAAGGCTTATAACAAGTGGCTAAATGTGGCAAGAACCTGTCTTCCATTATCAATGCTCTTCATTGCAGTTGTAATTAATTTTCAGGAGGCAGCGTGCAATATTTTACATTGTTACCGTACAAAAAGGCTTATAACAAGTGGCTAAATGTGACAAGAACCTGTCTTCCATTATCAATACTCTTCATTGCAGTTGAAATTAATTTTCAGGAGGCAGCGTGCAATATTTTACGGAAATATGTAAGAGTAGGTACCAGTCTACCATTACCATTTAAATTATGTGTATATTTCTTCAGTTTGAAAAGGATTTAGTGCAATAGTTTACTTAAACATTTATACAAAACATTATTTCGTAATAATATTACACATTAAAATAATCCCAAAAATAAGTTTTACGGGTTTAACCTATTTCATACTCCGTTTATTTTTTAAGAACATTATTCATTGGTGAACTAACAACTTTATTAAAATAATATTCCCTTTAAGAATTTTTGAACTCATGTAAAACGACTCTGGAACTTTAGAGGTTTGATGTATAGGCCTTTGTTATTTCCAGATACAAAAATGCCAACAAAAAGTTGGCTAATTAGTGATTTCAGCAAACTCCTGTTAAATAAGGGAAGATTTTTTTTCAGACTATTATTCCAAACAAAGAAATCTTTCAAGCATTTTATTAAAAAATTTCTGATACATCCATATTTAATATAATAGTATTTTCATTCTTGTAGCAGAAGGTGTTGGTTTAAACAGTTTAATTTACTGCTTTATTACATAATAGAACGTGCGACCTAATTATACATGCTGTTGTGTTTTCTACGATAGTTTACTATTGTGAGCAGCATCTCCAAACAGAAAATATGCGAATATTGAATCATAATTATATTCTATACATATACATTAACAAGATTTAGTGCTAGTTTTAATACGGTAGTTAATTTTAATATTGTCTTCCTATTTAAAATAATGATTAGCCAAAGCACTTTGAAGCTATTGTGTGATTCTTTGTTTAAAACATACATCTTAAAATTCATATCGATAAATATTTCTACTGCAAATTAATTTATATTATTTGTATGTAAATTCAAAACATTTGGACAACGTAAAAAACTTAATTAGAAAAGCACGCAACAGTAGGTTTTTGTTTATTTTGGAATGTTCTTTAAGATAATTTAGAAGTGGAAGTGGTTTTTCATAACAAGAATGTTTCCAGAGTATTTTCTGTTCACTTCAAAGCAACTCGCTACAAGTGCGTTGGCACATAAATAGAGCTAAGCTCATCGTCGACGTCGAAATGAAACCAATATCTGTGACAGGCAGAAAACAGGAAGGAATCTACCATGGCCTGTAGTGAAGAAACATCCCTACATGTCGTAGAACAATGTATCCATTGTCGACATGTCGTCGTTGCACGGGAAGTGCCATCTGACAGTTTGTAATCAGTATAGGGACACATTTTTCTTTTAAAGATTTTTGCAGCAATTTGATCAAATGCCTGGTGTGCAATAGCTTCACTTCGTGTTTAATGGTAGATTGGTCAACAATAACAAGGTAACTGCGACAACACAAGTCTGTTATTGGCGGGCAGAATACCAAGACTCTGAGAGTTAAAAACATCCGATCTTTGACAATGAAGCTGAATCACATATCTTCGTAAGCAGCGAAGCGTTGAAACAAGTTGCAACAAAATTCATTTAACCAAAATAAGTAGCTTTACACGTTATTAGAGGCAGATATATGCTCCACGCAGCTGTGCATTGTTGGAGAAACTCAGCTACAGAGACTAGGAACACGTCGTTTCCAACCACTCTACGCGACAATTACATCCAGAAATGAATGGGGGATCTGAGACGCGTGTCATGCAAGCGCACTATGTCCTCGAGTGCAGTTCATAAGTATACATATAGTCACACTGAAAAAAGAGTATAGTTGCAGGTACCATACGTGTGTTAAAATAGGGACAACAAAACAGTTTGGTTGTTGGTACTACTCTGGACAGTTAGCCTACTTCAACAATATGTTTTGTAGAAGAAACAAAGAGCCTTGTTGTTTTTACAAACCAGATGGTAACTTCTACACAACAGATTGTTGAAGTAACTGTCCAGAGTAGTACCATCAACCAAACTGTTATGTTGTCCCTATTTTAACAGAAGTATGGTACCCGCAACTATACTATTTTTTTCAGTGCAATATCGCAATAAAACCGTTTTAGAATGGAAGTTGATTTCCATAGTTGAAGCACGTCGGGTCCGCTCGCCGTAGTTTAGTGGATAGAACACTCGCCTCTCTCATTGCCGATCCAAGTTCAGTCCCGGTGGTGTCGCTGTAGAAACTTGACCGGCGGGTTTTCTCGGGGCGATGCGATGTCCCTTACCACTGCTCGATGATAATACACTGACCAGCTATTAATACCTCGGTTATAATCACTGGTCTTAACCGTCCCCTGCAGTCCTCTCGCCATTCAGTGGCCTGGCCAGACAACCACAACAGTGGCGTTCATGTATTCTACTTTAGTTCCCATATTTTATAATTATATGGTAGTTCATCAAATATTGGATGTAAGTTAAGAAACCTGCACAAAGGAGCAACCAAACTTACAGAAAGTATTCTGGTGAATTATGTTATTTTCGTAATTTTTTTATCGGTTCAGAAGAGTACTAGGGTGGGGTTGGTGAGCTGTGATAAACTTAAGAATTCAAGTAAATATACTATGTGCATTTGAATCCTAAGTTGAAGTAAAAAGACACCGCCAATTCTTCTGTTCATATATATATATATATATATATATATATATATATATATATATATATATATAGACACACACACACGTTTTTAAAAGTGTTTAGTGAAGACACAATACTCCGCGTTCATAGAATTATGACACCCACAGTGCAGTAGGTTTAAGATATGTTGGAGTTGACAAAATTCAATGCTCATATTTCAAAAATTCCCTCTTACAGTGCACTGTCTGTTGTTCCCATCCTCACATAAAAAACGAAGAGGTTTCAAAGAAATTTTTTCTTGCAAATCAAGAGTGCGTGGTAGATAAATAAACGTTGAAAACGTAAATTAATTTCTACGTTTTTTTCGAAGCCAATATGGATAAAATACTGAATGACAATCCTAGATAATGGTATTTGCCAACTTTATGAGTAAATATTTAACCAGAATTACTAATTCGTTACGCGTGTTCTCTTGCGCCGCAGTTAAATGCACGAGGTTCCGGCGTCTGAGATTGTACCTCAGAAGTTAGTAACACTGGAGATAATTTTGTTTAAAACGTTGGCTAAAACAATTGTCTAGGATTGCTATTGTTTAATTTTCGCAAATTGGCTTCAAGAAACCTACAGTTGTAGATTAATGCTTTAAGCGTTGAATTATGTACGGCTGGTGCCTGAAAGGCCGGATATTGCAAGTTACGGCCTAGATCACACTTAATTCTAGTATTTAGATGTAAGTAACTGAACTGTTGTAGTCTTCTAGCTGATAACACTCCTAGATAAGTCATGTACTACTGGCATTATCACGTCATAGAGTAACGTCCAAGAGTAAGGTGTAATGAACGCGATTGTACATTACTAAATGTTTATCACCAAAATATTCATAACTGAAAACATAATGAAAATATCTATTTTTACCTTTCTCTGTCGTGATGTATTGTGATTTAAAGGTTATTGGAAGGCCTATATGGTGGTTGTTTACGGTTGTTCGAATGCGATTTCTAAGCAGACAAGACACTATCGTTCATAAGTTGCCAACTAAACTTCTATCTGCCCAAGCTTTAGACGCCGCTCGGCGGTCTAGACAGGCTGCCAACATAATACATAAATATCCCTGTTAATGCCACTTCTCCCTATAAACGTACACAGTGCGGCTCTCATGAAGGAAGACGTTACAAGTCATGTGTCATCATTGTCGTGTTAATAAATTACAAATGCGTCGCTTGCCTGTTAACATAACTGAGAGTCAGCCTACATTGACTCGAGTACTTGTTTACACGCGTGTAGGATCAGGGCAAGTAGAGCTAATAAGAACTCTTTCCTTGAGCAATAGTACGGTTAGTTTTATATAATGTAACTGTCAAGTATACACCAGTGTATAAGAATAACAATGTTCATGCCATGAACTTTAAATAATTAGTAATTATTATTGATTTATGACGGTTGGTACTTTTCGCAAGACTGAAATCAATTTCATTAACCTAAATTACTACGATGCGTAGTTAGATTGCTTTAACAATTTACTAATGTCTTCGGATATATGCATTTTATGTATGCATTAAGTAACTTATGACCCTGAAAGGATAGAACCTGTGTGTGTGTATGTATGTGTGCGTATGTCCGTGTGTGTTGACACACACACATAGACATAATGACTGTTCCTAAACAGCAAGCGTAAAGATAAATGAAGTAATTGCAACAAGTTTTATGTCGTCTTGCCTTGAGAGCACTCTCAGTGTTACGTCCCCTGGAGGAAATAAAAATATAAGCCATACACGTGAGATAGATGCGTGTATCAAAAACAATACCGTTTCTATGCGAAGATGCGTGCTGCGTTTCCTTTTCAATTGTTTCCAGTAAACGCGTACGAATTCTTTTTAAGTGACTTTATGCAGTAAGCCTATGAATAATTTGTTTGTAGTGAAAAAACGCAAAAATTGTTTCTTCGTTTGCATGTTTATTTATATATATATATATATATATATATATATATATATATAGAGAGAGAGAGAGAGAGAGAGAGATTGAGAGAGAGAGAAAGAGAGAGAGCTGTTTGTGAAAGTGATTACTAACTATTTTGACGAGCCCCAACAAATTTCGTATTTTTATAAGGCATATCAGAATTGTATGACATAGAAATACAGTATGAAGTGTGATTTCTTTAATCACATAAATGCATTGGTAACAAGTTAAACAGTTTCACGTAAGAAAATCACTTGCGTCATACAACACAGTTCACTCGCCATGCGAAGACATCTCTTGTGAGAAATAGTTCTGCTGCTACGATAGGTTGCAACTGCGCAGTCGCTCGTCCCACTTTGCACAGAGCTCATCTCTATAAGAGAGAGACAGACAGACAGATGTCAGCTGCGGCCAGCCTTCATGTGGAATGTGCTGGAGCTGTCCGGAGTTTAGTTTATCGTTTTTCCTCGCAGTGTCGATGACGTCATGGCGGCCGGCCTGCCTAGTTCCAACTGGAGTGGCGCATGTTGACCATAGTCACGCTAACTCATGACGTCCTCCGAAGTAAGGGTCACGAGTATTACTGTACCTGTTACTTGTACGTACCTGTTACACGAGTAGATAGAATGAAATGAGTGCAAGTAATCGTTACTAGGGACTAATTTATTTGAGTAAATACTTCTGCACCAGTTTGTTTCATTGCCTTATATGCACATATGTAGTTCTTCTTCATGATAAGTAATTGGATGTGTTCAACCCTCACGATTCTTAAGGTTTTTCTGCAAATCATAGACGTGTGGTATTATAGTAACTACTCTGATTGGTACGGTCAAATGAGAAACATCTTTCAAAAATCACTCTGTCGACAATGAAGCAGAATTGTAGATGTGCACGTAAGGCATTGAATCAAATTAATGCAGAACATTTTTCGTGTAAAATTCACAGGTCCCTACTTACCAGTTCTGTTAGAGAAAAAACTATTTGTACCTGAGGAATCATAATATAGCCTACGAAAATACGACATAAACTTTAATGTTAGATTTTGTTAAATCCCCATAGGATTGTATGAAACTGACTTAAAGAACACCGCATGCCTTGTATTACATGGCATGGAAGCGACATAGGCACAACCTACGTGCCAATCACTGCACTAATGTGCAAGCATTCCGTATAACAGGTTTTACTACTGGACTATAACAGTTTTACTTTGGCACTTTATTGGTAGACCGTCTTCCGCAAAGTTCAATGCAGTATTATGCCTCACTGTTAGATATAACACACTGTCTCTACATTTAGGGACGCCGTTGGTTGTTTACAGAAGTGTTGGAGGACTATCAACTTGTGTTTACAATGTATGTACGAGGTGTATAAGTGATATTTTGTAAGGTAGCTCGGGGAAGATTCAAAACTTTACGAATTTAAAGCCATGATATTTGAACAAATGTGCAAAAAACATTACGATAAAATAGTATTATTGTTGGATATTTGCGTAACTCAGTAATGAGCTATGAGTTTCTTACAAAAATTAAATAATAATTAATGAATCGTAAAAAAAACTGTATGACTGACATCTTGTCCGAGTTACCGTATTTGTGTGAGCATGTTTTCTTTTCGTGAATCACCACACAGTGATAACGCCGTTGTGGGACTGAAATAATGAAAATTTAATTAGGTCAAATGAGGATGTGGACTATGGAAATGAAAATTGTCCAGACGAGAGTAATATATAAACTGATGATGTTAAGTGTGTCAATACACCATATTTGTTAGAACCTGAGCAGGTGAACAATGCATGTAGTTTTATAGTCATATGTAGGAATGGCCGTCTTATAATAAATTCAAAGAGGTTTTAATATTTTAAAATTTTACTGTCCAGTAGTTATGTTTCGTTCTGTTGTAAGATGTTGATTAATGTAATATTTTATGGTTATTGTATTTGTTATTTTATGATTTTTATGTGGTTTTTTTAATTAATGGTAATGAGGAAAGGTGTAACGTGATGGATGTGTCATGATGTGCAATATAGAGGCCATGATAGGAAAGTGGACATTGGACAGTTGCACCATGAGACATTAGATATTGATAAGCTATGTTGCAGTTCTGTTGTACATTGATGTTCAATAAACGTATAAAACCATCACGAAACAACTGCAGCATCACACGTCTGATATTCGCGGGTAGAATCGTGAGATATGTGAGAGATAAAACATCCAAACACACATTATGAAGCTGAAGTGCACATGCGCGCTGAATCAAACTGTAACACAGTTGTTTACGCGGGAAGTTCGCGGTGCAATTGATGATCCACTGGTGGACGTTGTAATCCATCTAAAGCATCAACACTGTCAAACAATAATTCAAGACGCTGGGGGTTACAGTTGATTTAATTTCAGGTTAGCAAGCTTAATTATATTAATCCGGCAGGGATCACACAACACCGTTAATATTGGGAATATTTGTCAACTTTATACCGGCGCTTATGTAGGTTGCTTCGTTCTTCAGCAACGTATAGTTTTACACCAGAATTTATCTTCTTAACCGTCAACATAAATATGTTACCCTATCACAACAAGCGGCAGGAACGAAGTTACTATAGTTTTGGAAAATATGTTGGCCAGAAAAATTCTAGCGAATGTTATGTCTAACGACTGGACATTATTCATCGTGCACAGTAACCAGATTGTACGAATATGTCATGTTAAATCCACTGGTCTCAGCTATGAGCACGGACTTTGGTATATCCTGTATGCCAATGCAAGATTATATTATAATCTGACTATTTTTCTCCCAGAAGTAATTATACGAGCTTAGTACGGTCCGTGATTTCCCGAGCATTTCCTCGCCGGCCACTTTTGTTAAATAAACCACGACCCTCCACTAGCCATTTTCAGCCGGAGCTGTCCGTTCTTTCCAGCAGTAAGCCGGAAGAGATCTTACCAGCGACCGCGGAGGTATAAAAAATGGAGAACGATTCCGGTTTTTTCCCGTCGACCAGACGCTAAAGTGAATTATTGTCGAGCGGCGGGAGCTTAGCAGATGAGGAGGAAGAAGGGCGAGGTCGACAACGGAAGAAAGAGAAGCGGCCGAACCTCTACTGTTAATTACGAAGCAGCTGCCACGAGGAATTTCATTATTCGGTGACACGGGCAACCTGGCTTTTTACGAGCTACAATCGAATTTTCCAGCTAGAGAGGACGGCATTCTTTCACCAATCACCGACGACATTACTTGCCTGTTGTTACCGTCAACAGCTAGAACGAAATTAACCCCTGACTTACACCTTAACAATTATTTCCGGAGGCTGCAACATATCGAATTTTCTGTCTGAACAGTATAACTGATTCAAAGGTCTAGAATATTCGCGCAAATATATTTTCGCACGTGATTGTTTCAACACCATACAAGAACATCTGCAGCTATACTTTGTTGTTATTTGCAACATGTCTTTGTGAAGAGACGATACTTATTTGAGTTTGCCAATTAGAAGAAGGTTGCTCAGACTTCACATGTGTGTAGAACGTGTGGAGGACCCCAAAACTCCAAGAAGTAAAAATCATTCCGTCACAATGGAAAGGAAATATTTCCCGCGAATTCAATGGCCTACGTGTAAGAATCCACTTCTTGTGTGCACATACTCAAGTCCCAACATTTGTCCGTTTGTTACTAATCACTATAGACATGCCAAATTCACGTTATAATTTGGTAGCAGACTAAACTTCACTTTCCTCTACATAACAGCATAATCTGCGATTCAATTGGCCACGAACTTTTATGTGTTGTCGTTTACGTGTGTTACGTCTTTACAGAGATTGGCCTCTCTACCGTGTAAGCATTCTCCGCGGTAAGTCAGGGCAATATCGGCCAGCGGGAGACGTCGAACGAGCATATAGTCCCTTGGAGTCTAGTCAGCTCTCAGAAAAGAACGCGAATTTTGCATTTCTCTACTTATCACTAAAACGCAAGACAATTAACTAATAGACTAGGCTTGAGCATGAATATTATAGTGGATTCTGACATGTAGATCATCGAACTCGCGAAATTTTCCTTCCTCTACCAATCACTGGTCTCAATGAAGCAGAGCTACACATGTGCACTTACGGCACTAAAACAAGAAGTTGCAAATATATTTTCTCTAAAATGTACTGTGTCTTACTTCTGATTATGAACCTATGAGGAGAGGTTCAATTAACCAGAGGCACAAGCCATAAACAGAACGACGATGTATCGACAGCAAACAATTATCACTGACTTGATGAACGCTAGTGACTGGTGTTATATACATTTGCAACATGTAGTGCTTGAACGGACATACTCGAGAAAACATTTAAGAAGTTAAGAGAAGTCCTCAAGAGGAATATAGCCGTCACTTGAGAGCCTCGTGCTTAGAGGCGATAATGAGCGTGGTGAGTGAGCATGAGTAAACCTTACAGCTCCCGCACTTCCTGGTTCGTTGTAATCCAATATCGTACAAGTTAGATCTGCATATTTATAATATCATTGAGAATGAGGATTGCACTACACATTAAGAGTGCGTGGTAGATAAATAAACGCTGAAAACATCAATAATTAATTCCTACGTTTTTTTTTAAATACTCAATGGCAATCCTAGATAATTGCATTTGCCAACTTTATAAGTAAATCTTTAGCCAAAATCACTAATTCTTTACGCATAATCTCTTGCGTCGCAGTTAAACGCACGAGGTTCCGGCGTCAGAGATTGTGTCTCAGAAGTTCGTAACACTGTAAACAATTTTGTTTAAAACGTTGGCTGAAACTATTGTCTAGAATTGCTGTTGTTTAATTTTCGCAAGTTGGCTTTAAGAAACCTATAGCTATATATTAATGCTTTTAGCGTTGAATTTTGTACCACGCCCTCTTAAAGTATGTACTTTCCTCTTTAAGATTCAGGAGACTGAGTGCCGAAGCCTTAAAAATAACATTTTTAGCTATGTTAATTATTTTTTATCTTTAATGACATACGATGGGGGTAAGCTAAAACGTGAAGTCTAGAGATAATAGCTTATTATTAGGAGCCTGAAAAATTCGCATTTTTTTTCTTTCATAATCTAGAATTCAAACAACTGTATGTATGTGTCACTTTCGTGATTAGGTCTTGATTTACTACATACCGCCTGGAGGTCGCTGATCAAATAATAAATAAGCAACTAATTTCATGCCCAATGATGTGATATCACTTAGTCAACGAGCAGCCAATGAGCAGATGTTGTCCCCTTGAGTACACATATAGTATTGAAGGCTAGCCTACATGTCAGTGAACACGTGAATTATCCCCTCTCTACTGAATGTGTTTCGTGTTAAGGGGTTTGGAAAGGTATTATGTCGAGCGGACAACTGGTATACCCAATCTTCAATAAATTCTGAACTACTCATCAAAATTCGATGAGATTTTTTAGCTGAATATATATTTTATCAGCGGACGTTTATTTATATGGCACTATGCGGTAGTATTCATTGCATTAGAGTTAAATATTAAAAACTGTTTTTAGAAAAATAAGGACTTCAAAAAACAATCTACAAAAATGGAAAAACTGCCATTTTTTATAATTTTCAATACGAAAATATCTAGGCTTACATAGTAAAAGAATTTAAAAAACACTCGTGTTATGATTTGAAAATAATTTTACTATCCGAAAATTTTTGCATGAGTGGTTTACGGATCTTAAAATTATTTTTAAATGATTTTATAAACACTTGTATTTAACCAATGTAAAACAATACTAGGGATGTACCCATAAAAGGAATAGTTGCAAAACCCCGTGCCCTAAAGAACATAAAATTTTACCGGAACTAAAGAGTCCTTTACTCACACTGCGATTGTGATTAATTGTGTCTAAACTTCTACTCAGTTTTTATAGGTTCCTCCTCCCCTCTCGGTACTTCCTAAACATTACAGTGGCCTACGCCACGTGTGACTGTAGGATGTTAATGTAGTTGTTTATAGACGAGTCACAACTATCCCATATAGTGCCGCACCAGAGTTATCATTGGTTCAGGAGAATATGAACATGTTATACTGAAACCAAGTAAACCGTCAACTTTTCCATTGGTGAATCAGTATGTCAAATTTGTAATGGTTATTATAAATAAAAAATATAAAAATCGCGAGAGAAGTTGAATTCATAATGGTCTTTCGTCATTACCTAAAAGAGCTTCAAGAAGAATAATACAACAAGAAAAAATAAATGTAATGTTCCTGAAAATTATAATAAGCCTTCCCATGAAGAAAAACACTCAACACTAAAAAAACATCAAAACTATATAATAGTTGAATGCCCGGAATGTAATAGTGATTATAAACAAAAAATTATAAAAAAACACGCAAAACGTAAAGCTCATAAAGGCCTACCCGAATCAGTTACTAAAGATTAACAAAAAAAAAAAAAAAAATCAAAAAAAGAAACAAAAACACAACCTGAAATATCCATGATAAAATGCGAAATTAATGGAATACAATACAATAAATCATTTGAAAAATCATGTACAAAGCAAAAATCATTTAGGAGCAGCAAATAAAAAAAAACTAATGAAGTTGAAGAATATGAAATATATGAAAAGGAAACAGCATTTGAAGGAGATTAAAAACTTATAGCATTATTCCTATTCAAGATAAACTAGACCCAAATTTATTTCTTAATGGCATAAAACTAAGTGTAAAAAATGAAAAAAGAAAATGTTGAGAACAATAATTTGATAGCAAATTTAAATTTTTCTGCCCAATTTAAAACAGGACCAATTAATGATGACGAATACCAAGAATAATCCTTTAAACTAAAAATAAAATTATTTTTATTACTGCTGATTTATAATAATATTAACGGAGATTCTATTTCGAAAATACTAACTGAATTGATGCAATTTGAGACAAAAGGATCCCAATGAATACTAAACGAAATACTCGCATTATAATTTAAAGTAAATAAATATGATCCAATAAATGGAAGTTCTTATTTTGATTTACAAAAATAAATAAACATAAAATATTAAAAATCAAGAAAAACTAGCCGTTATAAATGTTTAAAATTATGATTAAAATGTTTTTTTTTGTGGTTTATTTTATCAGCGCTAGACCCAGCGAAAATAACCCTTTTAGAGTAAAAAATTATGAAAAATTGGAACATTAATTAAATAACGCTTTTTCAGGCTTAGAATTTCCCATGCAATTAGACAAAATAAATGTATTTGTAAAAAGAACTAATATTTTTATTAATGCTTGGCCTACAAAGCAAATGAAAGAGAAAAATTAATTGAATATTTATTCTATACTATAAGTATTACTGAAAATAAAACTGACACTCATATTAATTTGACATATATTAACGATTAAAATAATGGTCATTATTTTGCATAAAAGAACTTTCACGATTAGTTGGATCTCAACTTTCAAAACATCATCATCGTAAAATTTTTCCGTCCAATGTACTGCTTATATATATATATATTTGTAATACCTTCTGTTTCTAAAAAATAGATCTATAATCTTGTCGTTAGAATCTCGCCCCGTTTATAAAACAGAAAAAATTTAAATCTTGTATTTTTTCCTGGTTGCAAAGATATAAAAAAATATAATCAAAAATAATTTTTTAATAAAATAAAGTGATAAACTAAATATTCCTAAATGTATTGTGTCGATGTTGTTATAACCAAAGGAATTACAGAATAATAATTTTTCTGTTATATTTTTGATATTTTGGATATAATGTTTACCACATTTATTGCGCGGAAGATGGAAATTTAATTCGCTCTTGTATACTGTAATTTATTACATTAAAAAATATACAGAAAACTAAGTTGGAAAAAAATAAAAAAATTGCCAGAAATGATCACTCACCCCTATATTTTCAAGAGCCTGTTGTATAGACCCTCTTACATTTTTCAGTGTGCTGCATCGCCTCCTCTAAAAAAAAAAAAACTAACAGTATTTTAATTCATTATAGTATTACAGAATTCTTGAAGAGGGACTCTGAAAATATTAAATAATTTTTTCTGGTCGGGTTGTGGTGTAATGAAAATTTGAAGGGGAGGGAATCACTCCTCTTAATAAATTAATTAATTATGAAAATTTGGGGCGGGTGACGATTCGTTACTAATATTATTAATTAGTTATGAAATCAAATTATTTATTTTCAATTAGACACAGTCTTTAAACTGCTTTAGCTGTCGCTAGATAATGACCC
This sequence comes from Medauroidea extradentata, assembly GCA_003012365.1. Classification (NCBI taxonomy): domain Eukaryota; kingdom Metazoa; phylum Arthropoda; class Insecta; order Phasmatodea; family Phasmatidae; genus Medauroidea; species Medauroidea extradentata. The sequence goes on along the minus strand of PNEQ01001431.1, from coordinate 95,707 downwards.
CAAGTAAGTGTGTCAATAAAATTTTCAAATATATATCTTGTATCATCTTCAGAGGTTAAATATCGTTTTCTTGATTCAATTGAAAAGAATTCGTGTTTTTTACTTCTTATAAGATTCATATTTTTAAATAATATTTCTTTTTCAAACAAACAATTTTTATAATCATCGAATGTTATACCATCTTTAACCATGCTTTCTTTAGTACCTTTGTCTCTTAACACACCCTCAACATTTATAGCACACATTTTTTATTTTAGCCCAATAAATTCTTCCGAGAAATTTTCATAATTTTTGTGTTTTGTTTTGCCAATAACTTTTTTTTTATTTGAGGCATATTGTAAATATTTTTTTTTCATAATCACTCGAGTCAAAATGATTAATCATTTCTTTCATATTTTCGTAAAAATCATTATTGATATAATGAATTAAAGAATATGTATCCGTGTAACATAATTCAATTTTATTTTCATATTTTGGTTTCGTCACATTATATTGAAACCCGTACATCAGAGTTTATTATAAATCTAAAATACTAATTGCCAACATAAATTGCTTTACTAAAACATTAATTTGTTTTCTCATTTGATTTGCTGCTAAAATCCAATAAAAATAGTTCTCTCTATAAATATTGGTTTTGCGGTTAATTTTTTATTTTACTTAGAATTCGAGCATGATCTAATGTCAACTATATATCTAATATTTTCCATGGTTTTCCCAAGAGTTGAATTATTCATTAATTTATAAAAGTCATTTTCAAAATTGTTGGTTGTTTTTATTCTCATTTGAGTATTTAATCCAATATAAGATATCATCCAATCTTATTGTTTAAACGTTAAAACCCTGTGACATTTTTATTTTCTTTCTTAGAGATAAATATTGTTTTAAATGTTTGTAGTGTAAAATATATTTTTCCTTATCACATGCTGTAGGTATTTTTTTTTACCCTGTTGTAATTTTGTATACAGGAGCTAGAGGTAAATCTTTATGAAAATAGCAACATTATTTTAGGTATTCTACGTTAACATCTAAAATTTAGCTATTATTTGAATTGCTCTCAACTTTTAAAATACATTTGCTCCAGTAATTTACATAATTAAGTTTGCAATTTACCTATTCAAAACTCTCAGAAGGTAAAAATTGTGTCATAGCCCAACCATACAATTTAATTGCATCAAAATATTATAAATAAGAATTTTCAATTTCAGAATCATATTTTTCGTGTATTTATTATTTACTTTGACTTATCTTTTACAACACTGGACAAGTCCTCCACGAATTCCTTTTGAATATTTCATATTTTGTGGTAAACAGTTAATATTTCTAATTCAATTTCTATGTGTTTTAACGTTGCATCCCATGATGAACCTACGGCTGTAAAATATCCATAAGGGTGTAATTTATACATTCTTAAACAAACGTCTCCTAAATTTAAAAAATATCAGCCAGCAATAAAAAGTCAACTTTATTATACAAATCTGTGTATTCTCTAAGGTTTTTAATATTAAATGTTGTCAAAACTTTTTGGTCGAATTCAAAATCGTTATTGGAAATATTAGCTGTATTTAAATTATTGTAATAATTTACTTTTGACGGTAGTTTTGTTTTATTATATTTTTCTTCAGAATTCATGTAAGGATAAACACCTTTTTTAATAACTAAATCGTGTTCTTCACCTGAAAAAAATTTTTAAGTTTTGTGAAATTCTTCTTACGTAATATTTTTAAAGAATTTATCAATACTAGAGGCTATAAATTTAAATGAATATAGAAATCTTAATTTTCATGCCATCATTCCCGTGTTTGGTGAAAGAAATATATTTTTTCTTCGTTATTTGGAATAATTCAATTCTGTTTTCATTTTAATATTTAATAAAATCTTTTATGAATAAATGGGTGTAATAGCCCGACAAATTATGAATATAAATGGAGATAAAATTTGGGTTTTGATAATATAAATTACATTTAATAAGAGGCATGCCACAAAATGTTCCTGCAAGTGGTCGTGATCTTTTACTGAATCATGAAAGAGAGCGCCTTCCTTATTAATACTAACAGGTGGTTTTTCACAAATATGATAATTTGTTGCTGCTAAAAATTTATTTTGATCTTCATTAGTTAGAGGAACCATTGGTATTTCTTCATCATATACTTCATTAATTTTTTTGCTTTTTCCATTAATATTCTTACAAAAATTCTTAGCGCATTTTTTCCTATATGATAAACCGGAGGTTCAAAATCGCCCCTAATTAAAACAATAGGGCTCGTGTTTTTAATAATTTTTGTGTAACATTTTTTTAGTATTTGGCTCTCAGGCAACTATTTTATTTAATATACATTCAAAATCGACACAAATAGTAAAGGGAATTTTTAAAGAATTATTATAATTATTAAATTTTAATTTCTTGCCTTCTTATTGGGTTCAACACGAACGCCATCCGGTTTTTTTACAATCTGTTTAATGATTATTTATTTATCTTCGGCGTATTAATATTGTGAACATCTATAACAAAGATAATTTTACGATGATGATGTTTTGAAAGTTGAGATCTAACTAATCGTGAAAGTTCTTTTATGCAAAATAATGACCATTATTTTAATCGTTAATATATGCCAAATTAATAGAGTGTCGGTTTTATTTTCAGTAATACTTAAAGTATAAAATAAATATTCAATTATTTTTTCTCTTTCATTTTCTTTGTAGGCCAAACATTAGTAAAAATATTAGTTCTTTTTACAAATAAATTTATTTTGTCTAATTGCATGGGAAATTCTAAGCCTGAAAAAAGCGTTATTTAATTAATGTTCCAATTTTTCATAATTTTTTACTCTAAAAGGGTTATTTTCGCTGGGTGTAGCGCTGATAAAATAGACCACCAAAAAAAACATTTTTAATCATAATTTTAAACATTTATAACGGCTAGTTTTTCTTGATTAAAAATTTTTTTTTTATTTATTTTTGTAAATCAAAATAAGAACTTCCATTATTGGATTATATTTATTTACTTTAAATTCTAATGCGAGTATTTCGTTTAGTATTCATTGGGATCCTTTTGTCTCAAATTGCATCAATTCAGTTAGTATTTTCGAAATAGAATCTCCGTTGATATTATTATAAATCAGCAGTAATAAAAATAATTTTATTTTTTGTTTAAAGGATTATTCTTGGTATTCGTCATCAATAATTGGTCCTGTTTTAAATTGGGCAGAAAAATTTAAATTTGCTATCAAATTATTGTTCTCAACATTTTCTTTTTTCATTTTTTACACTTAGTTTTATGCCATTAAGAAACAAATTTGGGTCTAGTTTATCTTGAATAGGAATAATGCTATAAGTTTTTAATCTCCTTCAAATGCTGTTTCCTTTTCATATATTTCATATTCTTCAACTTCATTAATTTTTTTATTTGATTTGCTGCTCCTAAATGATTTTTGCTTTGTACATGATTTTTTAAATGATTTATTGTATTGTATTCCATAAATTTCGCATTTCATCATGGATTTTTCAGGTTGTGTTTTTGTTTCTTTTTTTGATTTTTTTTTTTTTTTAAATCTTTAGTAACTGATTCTGGTAGGCCTTTATGAGCTTTACGTTTTGCGTGTTTTTTTATAATTTTTTGTTTATAATCACTATTACATTCCGGGCATTCAACTATTATATAGTTTTGATGTTTTTTTAGTGTTGAGTGTTTTTCTTCATGGGAAGGCTTATTATAACTTTCAGGAACATTACATTTATTTTTTCTTGTTGTATTATTCTTCTTGAAGCTCTTTTAGGTAATGACGAAAGACCATTATGAATTAAACTTCTCTCGCGATTTTTATATTTTTTATTTATAATAACCATTACAAATTTGACATTTAATAATTTGTTCTTCTTCATCTTCTATGACTGAGATGTGATCATCACCCATTTTTGTTTTATAAGAAACACTGAGTTAAAATAAAATTAAAAGGTAAAAAATAAAAAATAAATCCTTTCAATATGATTATTAATTTCCAAGGGTTTTTTTTTTTTCAGTAAGCAAGATTTAAGATTTAAATAATTATAATTTTCTTTTAATTTCATTTACTTTGATTCGCGATTCTACAGTATTTTTTAATGGAGGGTCCCAAAACAGGACCCTTTAAGAAATAATTAAACTGAGTGGGTCTCTGAGAGTGACCCCTTCTTATTCCCAACCCCATACTATTTTTATTAATGAATCCACGATTCTGCGGTTTGTGGTAATTATGTGTCTTATTCTTGGAAATTTTACGGGGAAAATTTCCTCGATTTTTTTTTTATTTTGAGGAATTCTTTAAATGTTATCGCAATTCTACAAAATTTTAAATGTGATTTACGGTAATTAGTACTCCTTTAATTTTCGTTAATGTAGTTGAAAAATTGAGGAAACTTTATAAAGAAAAAATTTACTTGATTTTTCATTATTTTGAGGAATTCTCTGAGCATTACGTTTTTGATGACATGAAATGGGCTGCTTTGCTCTAACGCACTCATTTCTGTACTTACATATGACATGTAAATATCTCACGAACTGTTATTTTATTGGAAAAAGTTCTTCGCCTTAACTGTACTGACCTCACTAACAAGCACTAAGATGTAACAAGCCCTCATTGTTTTTCAACTCTGTAAATTAGCGCTTATTTCGATAAATGCGGACTCGTTCATCATATAATTTTGTTATATTCATTAAGAAAATTCCTCGGCACTTATATTTTTGCCTCTTGTAGAAATGAAGTGGAATAAATATTGATGACGTTATGTATATCAAGGAATTTTACATCCTTACTTTTTGGAGCACAAGATTTAAGCGAATGTTTTTCAGTTCTGCTTCATAGTAATTGGCAGAGTGTCTTTGTTGAAAGACGTTTCTCATTTGACCGTACCAATCAGAACATGGTCACTGCGATACCTCACGTCTGTGATTTGCAGTAAACCGTTGTAACGTTATCGCTTAAAAACATCCAATGATTGACCGTGAAGCAGAGCTGCACATGTGCTCATAAGACATTGAAACAATCTGCAGCAGAAATTTCTTTACCAAAATTATGTGTCCCCTATCCAATAAGATTGTTGTGTCAGATGATCTCTGGCAATGCAATTTGTCTTATGGTTGCTTTGACTCTGACAAAATGATGAAACAATACTGGATTCAGCCCTATAAATTCGGTAACAGGTACAGTTACGTACATAAACCGCGACGTTAGCAGTCAACCACTCTCCTTACAGCTCTTCTATTGATTCTGACATAATTTCGTAAAATGAGGGTTTCTAGTATAATTCACTGTAATTTAAACAGCATAATATAATTCGTTAACAACTTTACGATCAGAGTTATATACCTTGGTTCAATTGAATAACACAAACTAATTTGCTTTTATGCCGATATAAAGGCTTGAATGTGTAATGAAGACGCTGGTGCATCAAAACAGTAAGCGTTGTAATCCGCCTTCTTAATTTCGTTAATGGACGTTAATACTTAACATTTAAATGAACTTTTCTGAAAGGAAATATAAAGACCTAAGTATTTGCTAGCACACGCTACTATATTCCTAAGTAAACTCTTTCGGTTCATAATAAGATTTTTTCTACGAAGTGAATTTTTTAATATTTTCCTCTGAGTGTCTGGGGAACGAAGTGTAAAAAAAAAAAAAAAAAACGATAAGTCAAATATTCTGGTCAGAATTTATACTTGAAGGGTTTTCTTCAATAATTTTTTGTATAGTTTATTTCCTATTTAAGGTTGGCAACTACTTACAAAAAATTTAAATATGGTAGTATTTCATTGCACTTAGAGCTGTCATAAGCTGCCTAATTTGTATTTTATTTAAGTACGTTTCAAGCAATGCTTAATCGCGCAAACGTTAGAGCGCTATAAAACACAAGGGTAAGTAACTGTAAATCAGTCGTATTCAGACAGAGCCTAGGATTCCTCAAATGTGCCCTTTTCTAGAAAGTAATAAATAGAGACTTGAAAAATTCACGAGTTCACTGAGTTGTAGGTAAGCCTCCAAGATTATATATGAAATCGTGCAGACAGCAGCTGTTTATTATCTGCTCGGTGACCAAGTGAAATAGGCCTGTATTATTGGCTCGGTTGCTTCCAGGAAGTGTCGAGTAAGTCGACTGCCAATTGTGAACGTGATACAGGCCTACAGTTGCTGGAATTCTAGCTAGCGCCTAAAAGAAAACGTGAAATGTTCAGGTCTTTACTAACAAACTATTCTGAACCAGAGATATAGACGATTCAAGCCTATTATTTCCTGGCCCACTAGTACCCAATGTCGCATATGCAACGTGTCCAAGAACAAACGAACGCCATTGTTGTATCTGAGAGGAAATAAAAATCTGAGAGGAAATGTCCTCTACCAATATTTTATCAGACGCACTGATAAGTAGTTATAAATTAAAATAAGTAGCCAATGAGGTACAGCGGTACGTGTGCTAATGTGGGCGTGTGCGAATAATTGCCCGCACCTGATTGGGTACTAATTTTAATTCATAACTACTTATCGATGCGTCTGATACGTAGAGGTAATAACAGTAGAGGGAACATGACGTCACAAATGTGTGTCCAACATGGTCTCGAGAGTTTGGTGTCGTTTATTTATGTTTTCTCGTCGTAAAAATGTAGTCGTGTTGTTTGAAACTCTTGGCGTACCTTCCAGAATATATATTTAGTCATGTGGTGTCACCAAGATCTCGGTTCAAAACCTTATAGTAAGTATGTAGCTAATATTTACTTTTTACTAAAAACAGCTGTGTTAAGGAAAACAGTAACGTGGCAAACATTGTTTACATTTGTCGTTCTGAAATTTCTACGCAATTATGCTATGCGATAATATAATAGTATGCTCTTCTTAGGTCATATATTCATATGGTACCAAAATAACCCAACATATTTATTATTACTAAGCAATTATGATCTTGGCTCTCAATGTTATTTCAAATCTCCCGCGCGTATTTCACTAAAGCCACGTGACACATGTTGAACACATAATTTCGTACGCAGCTGTACAGAGGACACTCTCTCTACCCTATATTAACTGTAAGGTCTGATCAAATAATGATACAGGACATTTCCTCTCAGATGCAACAACGGCGTCTGTTTGTTCTGGGACACGTTGTACAACACGGTTTAAAGGCTGCTGGTTTTATTTCTATGCCACATAACTAACTGACTGTTTTGAATGAATATTGTTTGGTTCTTAACCACTGTACTTATCCTAATCAGAACATGATATCTCTAGCCAATGGCAAGTGTCATACTAGCGAACAGCAGCTTTGAGTTGCGTCTACCTCCTGCAGAAAATTACACGATTAATGTGCGTTCATATAGGCTGTTCACTATTAACTGAGCACTCGCCAGAACTTGTACTTAGTCAAACATTTGTTTTATTGGGCCAATATATGTTAACTTCGAATGTGCTGAAACGTTTACACCGGTTTTTAGCTACACGGAAGTTTCCATACTAAAAGTAGAACATATTGTAACAAAACAGCTGGAAGAAAACAATGCTCGCTTTATCGTGAACGGCCTTTACAAATAAGTACTACACGACAGAATAATGTTGCATGTACTTGTGACAGCTACTGGTCTTGTACAGTTCTGACCACGATTTTCTAGTTTTGAAACGTGTCACTTGTAACCTAATATACGAGCCATACTTGGTGGAGGCAGGTGTGTTGTTTCAAGGCAGAGTTAAGAATTCTCATTACAGAAAATTTCTGACGAAACCAATGAGCATTAATAGAGTCCATGATTGTTCGCGAAAATAATTCTGCGACAGTTTGTTTCAATGTCTTACGTGCACATATGAAGTTCTGCTTCATGGTTACTGGCAGAATGTATAATTGCTAAGGAACGGAATATTTCGTGAGTCAACGTCATGCGTGTTAGAATCCGTTGTCGTATTTGTACACAAGCCCCGACCATACGTCAATTATATGTTATAGGTCATTCGGAATAAAGTGAGCACTAAAGATTTCACCTTTGAAAAAAAATCACTAGCCGTTTCTGCTTATGTCACCATTAACAATACGTAGTTACATTATTGTTTGTATGGTTGGTAACAAATCATTGCATGTAGTTCCGTGTATTTTCTTATTTGAATACATCGTTAGTGTAAAAACATCAAATGCAAACGACATCTTTGTGTTTAATACACTTTTAGAAATTTTTATGATCTTATTTACATGCCTACGGAATGTATAGTTTTATTTAATTAGCGCCAGCACAAAGTGAAGTAACCGAGCGGTGATTATCAATATTGTCGTAGGCACATACCTCTAGTGTTTCGCGCCGCAGAGGTGGTTCAAAATACTCACTGGAACAACAGACAATGGACGAATGGACGGACTCGAGTATGCATAGGACAGTGGATTATAGCATGTCGGTCATTGAACATGCGAATTATTCATTTCCTTAATTATTGCACAGACGTGGCTCATTTGACTGAGCCAACAGGAACAAGGTTACTGCGACACCACACGTCTGTGAGAGTTATAAACAGCCAATCACAGACCATGAAGCAGGGCTGCATATGTCCAGCGAACCTTCTCTGACGACTCTGTAATAAGTAGCGCCTGCAGACCAGAATGTCAGTAACTGTAACTTCAAACATCACACGAACATGTACAGTTCTGGACAACTGCAGCTCTATCTGTCCACAACCTACCAACTGGATAATATGTAACTGGTTTAATAAACGGGTACTTATTCATTACTGGAATAAATTCAAAAGTTCGCCTCTTTGTGTCAGATGATAGGCGCCAGATGGACAGCTCATCAGTCCCACTCACCTTGCAGTAATTATTAATCTGTTGTGACGCAGAGCACGTTTGACGGTTACTGGCCGGCCCATTTGACCCGGCAGAACTGCCGAGCAGCCGGGAGACGGTCATGTCCCCCGCGGGGCGCGGATAAACCTTGCTAATCCAGGGATCGATAACACATTCAAACTGCAATTCTGGTCCGCCACCCACTTTCCCCCTTCCTCACCCCCCCTCCCCCCCATTCTCCACGGGAGCATGATGAGGCATTCCTGACAACAAACGTGTATCATTCCCGTTTACTGGAGCGACACAGACACGCGGCAAACTTTAACATTTTCTCTATTGCTAGGGGCTTGGAAAATTCCGTGGAGGCATTTTGGGAGAAACTACAACAAGAGATACTGTAAAATGGGGGGTAAAATAGACCGTTTGCTAGAATCCAACATGCTTTGTTATAGCACTGAAGGTTTTATATCGATATTGGCTATTGTTAGTGATGAGGGTTTATAGCGGGAAAGCTTCATTGTTTGCTGGGTTTTGACGCACGTTCAGCTTACTAGAAGATGACTGGCTTTAGCTTGTACTGGGAGCTGTTACCCTATTTGACTGAGCCAAAATGTTTTATGCCAACATACTCTTGAAAACACTGTAGTTTCTTACAACATATATGACGGGCTGATGTACGTCTGACACAACGTGCAGACCCAACAACAGGCATAAATATTACAATAGCGGGATTCTGATTGGCTCGAATAGGGTAACAACTCCACTTTCAAGAGAAAGCCAGTAATAATCTAATAAGTTAAACGTGTGTTGAAACCCAGTAAACAGTCACGTTTTCCCGCGATAAACCTTCATTTCTAGTTATGGTTGTTAATTAGCGTGTGATCTCTAGAATAACACAAAATGTTCTAATTGCTTTCAAATCACACTGACGCGCGAAACATAAAGACGAACAGGACATCTGGCAGTCCGAGATAGTTTTCTAAGTAACGATGTACTAGTAGGGAAATGTTCGCGAGCTCACTGAGCTAAATGATAGAATCCACAGTCCTATGCATACTCAAGCCCTCTCTATTGGTTCATTGTTGCCGGCGTTCGTAGCATCGTCGGTTGTGCGCCGGTCTGCGGTGCAAGAGGTCCTGGGTTTGAATCCCAGTGCGGGAATGCATGACGTGCTGTCCCTCCACCATACTTCACCATCACTGGCTCTGAAGACTTTGTTCTTAAATAACCGCAAAACCTTCTCATCATCACTGATTACCTGCTGATCCACTGAGAAGCAATTAGTGGACATGTAGTCGGGGCTTGACTATACACAGAACATTGGATTCTAACATGCACGTCATAGAACCCGCGAAATGTTCATTATTTCTGTATTAGATCGCATAGAAACCATATATAGCCTACTCCGCTTCGTATTATTGCAGTACATTTTCACCTATCTTCAGTCACGTCTTATTAACACTCTGTTATGGCAAATAACAATGCAAGACGAAATTAATTTTACCTACGATGAAATAAGTATCTGGAGTACATTTTTTAAACATAAGTGTAGACTGACATTTTATTAAATACACACACTACATGAAAATAAGTTGCCGTGTGAACCGGCAACACTTCGTGAAACTAAGTGAAACTTACCGTCATTATATACTACGCTATTTGCTTGGACAAACAAGAAACTGCTAAGGAACATGTCGTTCTGAAGTTAGAGACCATCCCAGTATTTGCCTGGAGTGACTCAGGTAAACAATGGAAGACCGTGCTCACAACGTCCTGGCCAGGAGGGCCGCGGTGGCCGAGTGGTCGGACCATTCGCCTCCCACCAAGGCGATCCGGGTTCGATTCCCGGCGTGGTCGGTCCCCGGATTTTCGCATGTGGAAATCGTGCCGGACGATGCCGTTGATCTCCCGTTTCCCCCGCCCATCATTTCGACTCTGTTTCATTCAACATATCACTCACCATCAGTGCTTAAGACCTCGATATTGAGTGCTGACCACAATTTCTCTCGTGACTAGGAGTCGAATACGGATCTTCCCGAACACGAGACCGGAGTGTTACCACTGCGTCAGGCGGCTCGGTCAAAGCATTTAGTGTTTTGTACGTAATGAAGCTTTATTTAAACGAAATAATCAACAGCACTAGTTGAAACACTGCGTCTGTCCCATTTTCTGACCACAGACAAAACTGTTGCGCCTAGTTTACGTAGAAATAGGCTAATGTATATTTTATTAAGTCTTGCGTAGTGCCATCTACGTAGAAGAAACTTGCGAAGTATTTCAAGTCGTAGCTGCAGATATGAGTTTCTCTAAGTGCCAACCTAAATTTCATTCTTAGATTTCGACGGTACTGGTAATAAATATGTGACAACTTTTTCCATTTGCCCGTATTATGAGTATAGTATAAGCAATACTATCCGGAAAACAAACTTTAAAATAATATTAAGTTTAATAAATTAAAAGTCACTGGATATTTCATTGTTAAGCGACTATTCACAGTTGCTAAATATAAAGTGTTTTTCTCGTATGATGTTTGAAGAAAGTAAATTTTAAAGTATATTTTACTCCTGTGCGTTATCTTAACGTATAAAATGAAACATTATCCTCGACTTTCTTCTTCACAAGCTACGAACACGCAAAATTGCAACACTCCGTTCCTACGCAGTCTCTATGTACGTACAGGACACATGCATAACCCAAACTCCTGGGGTGAATCATCATGAAAAAGTAATTTGACATTATTTTAAATACTTTCTAGACAAGTTAATATGACTGCAGGTATAATCTCTTCAAATTTACGTTAAAATTGTATTTTGGCAAAATATTTACAACAAATGTTTGGGTGAAACAACAATTATGTGAGTAATGTCAAGTATTAAACAGATCTTTAACATGTAAAGAATGTTGCCTTCACTTATCCCTTTCATGAAAATAATAAGGATAGCCATTCTCTTGTTGCATAAGATGACTTTACTGCCAAGGTTCCTGGACATGTCATGTTGTCTGTTTGAGCAGTACATCGTAAGGAAGAAAAAGTCATGTTGCAGGCGTCTTAATTGCATCGTTTACGAGAAAAGTGCACTGCGGTTAATATGATGAAACCACAATACCTGGTATGTACGCAAATACGGCTACTTCTGCCAAGGAATTATTTAGTACATAAGCTATTCTGCCAGTGAATTGTAGCCTCAGAAATAGTATTTTGAAAGATTGTAGAAAAATACATTCAAACAAACCTAAAAATTCTTCGAAAAATTTGCAACCAAATGGTGTATTGCACAATTTTTTTTTTTTTCGAAAATGATAAGCCATTAATTTTACAATCAATTAACGTACATATATTTTACAGTGAAATATATGAAAATGAGCTTTCAATTATTTTCGCTGAATGACGTAATCTAGGGCCTAAGTGTTATTGAAAGGCGGCTTTGCGACTATAGCTTATTATTTGCGGGATCAGGTCTTTGCCGGAAAACTGTAGTTAGTACAACCAAACATAATGAAATTACCAAGGAGAGGAATCCATACAATTATTATACTGGTATTTGGAGATGATGTATTTATGCCGTGACCTACCTAAAAAAAAATATATATATATATATATATATACACACACACTAGACATTTTAAGGCAAAATTGTGCAAAAACAAATAGGTTTCCAAATTTATCGATACTTCCGGAAGATTTTTTTAAGGTTTACTTGGCTGTAATTTGAGACATACTTTTATAAAACTAATCACATTATGCAATTTTATGCAAAAACGGCACACGTACAAACCGATTCCTTGGTGGAAGTAGCACTTTCCTGCGTACACATCACGCATTGTGTTATTGTACCAGCAACAGTTGTGTGCATTTATCTTGTAAACAATGCATACTGGGCGCTTGCAACACAAGGACCTTTCTGTTCCTTGCGATATAACGCTTATATATGCAATATTTACAAAAGTTTGCGACAAAGCAATTAAAGTAAAGCTATATGAATGTGTCCACCCTCACTGTTTTCATGATAGGAAAAGGTTTCAATAAATGACTTTTTTACGCGTTAAAGAACTTCATTTTTCTTAACGTCACCCACAGAATCTTAATACAGCTCAATTTTATTTTTTTGCAATTTGTGGTAAAAATCTAATTCAAAATTTGAATTTCAAGGGTTTATGCTTTGCTTAGCATCCATTTGGCTGGAAAGTGTCTTGTACAGTATTTATTAACTTTTAGGTGAGAAATCACCCCTTCCCCACAATTATAAGATATTAATTATTTTGCTACATACATATATAAAGCATTTATAGCACCGAGCGAGTCAGTGGCGTGTATTGAAAGTGAATTTGAGAGAACCATTTTTCAATTTTAACTATGACTATCCTGAATTCGATTTCTGTGTAAATCCGAAATCCCTCCAGATGATTGGGGGATGGTTCCTTTTTACAGGCAATGGCCGATTCCCTTCCAGTTGTAGAAAAACTGAGCGAATACTTCCATACCTTATGATTTCACTGTATATAATACGTTAAGCCCTTGTCATGTACCTTCAAGTCTAGCAAGTGTAGCTTAGTTCCTCGACAAGCTAGAGAAGAGAAGGTTGCCAACATACCTTTAATTAACGCTGTCTTCAGCCGAATGTTACTCCATTCGTCGCTGGAAGGAAAAGTCGAAGCCGATTCTGGAATGTCCTTCTTGAAATGTTGCCGTGTATTCGAGACTAAACCGTGTGTGCCTTTAAGCTAGCTCCGTATAAGGAGAGCAGGGTTTGCCGAAGCAGTTTACATCGCGAGCTGTTGTGCCCTAGCTGCTTGATCAGGGATGTCGCGGGGGCGGGGTCTAACGTACCAAATTTGAACCTAGACGGTTCGACCCTGAGTTCCAGAACTGCCAGACGAAGGATTTGAACCTCATGGTGAGGGCACGTCGTGACTGCGCTGTCGTGGCCTGACTTGACCTGGAGAGTGTTGAGCTCAGTTTAGGGGGAGGGGTAAGGGGAGGCGAGATTCTAGACGGCAAGGAAGCAAAGCCTCTCCCGAGAGAGTGAAGCGAGGCGCGGTATCTCCTGAGACCGGCCCGCCCCGCGCCGCTCCAACTGCTCGACTGTTCTGCCTGGGACAAGTGCCCCTGGGCGCGCGCGCACACACGAGACTAGCCGAGCGCCGCCGGAAACTGCCGAGCCCCGGGCCGAGCGATGTCAGCCGCCTGCCTGTCTGATACGCCCACACAGTCAGGTGCAATACCAGACACGGGATTTTTTTTTTCTTGCGCTGAATGATTGCATCGATTATAGCGACTGTAAATGCTAACAGTGTACCATTGATCTGATGATAATAAAGTTACTATAAAATATCGTAGTTATGTAAATATTGTTCAACTTGTTTCAGTTTTCTTAAACCTTTTTTTTTTTTTTTTTTTTTTTGTTCTAGGTGTTGCTACACTAGGAAATTTCGATCCAAACTTCTCTATTGTAATTCGTATTGTTAGATCCACAGACTTTTCGTGAAAACTATTTTTCCCAACTTGTTTCATTACCTTATCTGCAGATCTGTAACTATGTTTCACGGTCACTGATTGGATGATTGTAACTCTCAGAATATTTGTATTCTACCTGCAAATCACAGACGTGTGTTATCTCAGTAACCTTGCTATCATAGGTTCAGTCAAATATGTGACGTCTCTGAACAAAGACACGCTGCCAATAACCATGAAGCACAGCTGCAGATGTGCATGTAGGACAACGGAACAAGTTGTTGCAAAATCATTTCCACCAGAAATCAGTGGCTATAGTAAATCTGGTTCACACAGAGCTGGGTTAGTGGATGGCATGCTGGACGAGAAGGATATCTGCCGTGACCAACTAACTATCGTGACTGAACTCAAACTGGCCACATCTATGATACATTACCTTTTATCAACTCACTGTGTCCTTACCACGTTGTGTAATAGTATTGGCCCTTATTGATGACCATACATAAAATTAGATGACAATTGTTATAGTGATCGTGTCTGTCTGTGCTATCTTACTGATACGCCTTGTCAATAACGAGCAAATAATTCTTTTTTTTTTACAGTAATCTCTCTAATCCTCGAATTTTATGTCCCATAACATTAGTAATTTTTACCTTTAATCTGTTAATTTTGCCAAATGATCAACTGCACCATCTCGCATGTAACGCCAGAGCCTGTGATAGACTTGGCGAAGTCATGGTAAAGGTTGTCTTAAGTAAAATATTCATTTATTTTAGGACGAGATATCATTTATTTTGTAGTCGCCTATATTGTGACTACTTTCCCCTATCTTGTAACCAACATCCTCTACGGTTTCTGTATAACGGCATAGGGCGAAGACGTACAAATTTCGAAAACCAACTTACTTAACTGAAATTAAAATAATTCTAGTTGTAATAACATGTAATTGGCTGCTTCACTAAAGTTTAAGATTGAGTCCCAGTTTCAATACCGGATATTCAGCAACTAGCAGCACATGAAAACATCACGTCAGGTCATAAATTTATATTGTGAGAAGTAATTATCCGATTTTAAAAATATAAGTTTCTAATGGAAGATGAAACCCTAACATTTAACCTTGAGAAATATTATACAGCAATAACATATTACTTTAAAGTAAAACTTCTGGAAAGTAATTTTTTTAATTGGTAGCTTTTAATGGTAGTTCAATAACTTCTGAATTCCTAATTAAAATGTCGCATCAGAATTTTGTTTGCAAGAGAAAGTAAAAATTTATGTAGTGTTGCTATAAGCATAATTAGAAATAGAACCTTGGAACTTCGTTAAATGTTTCATCGGATATGACAATTTTACAAACAAAACATATAATTGTTTCTTGTGATCAATTGTATTACACTTAACACAACTAAAAGCAGGTCAACCCTAGACACTAAAAATAATGTTAACATAATGTTGGTTTCAACAAGCTAACGTTAGTAGTTTCGTGAAAAAGCTTTTAACTACGAAAATAATCATACATTTGGTCTAATATGTGCTGCTTTTTCTGGATCGTGGCATGTCTTGAAAATATTCACAGTGACTACCTGCGTTGAGTGGAAATCCAGGACAAATATTGTGTCATTCAGGATTTCACTAAAATCCTGAGAACTGAAATGGCTCGCGAGAAAAGAATGAATATGTGTAGGCAGATTATTTTTCCTAGTATCTTGCGCAGGTAGTATTCCGCCGAGTGAAAATGTCTCCGCTCTATGAAATTTTTCAACAGATCAAAATGATAAAAAGGGCGATATTACCGTAAAATGGGGTGAATAGGGACGCTGGGGTGAATAGGGACAAAATTTGAAACAGATTCCTAGCTTAGAACTTTATTGTAAATTAAATTATATTTCAGTACAATAACTCTTTGTTAAATCATTAACTGCCAACATTTAGGAAAAACTCTGATTTAAAACTGCGTACTGGAACTTTTGATTTGAAATTTTGTCCCTATTCACCCCAGCGTCCCTATTCACCCCATTTTACGGTATATATTAAACCAACAGGTCCAGGCACTCTGAACATAAAAATAAAGCAGCGTGGACGAACAGATCAGCAATGTAACCTCAGTGACATTGAATGCAAGTTCAGAATTTCACCCTTGTGCCACTTTGCTCGGTGTACAGCTCAAAACCACTTTTTATGTGTATCTTTGTTAGCTTACTTAATTAGGTACATTCTCATACAAATTGAGGGATAGATTTATAATTACAGTTACTGATATTTCAGCACTTCCTTACATCGCAGTCGACAGAAACATAAGCGACTATTTTTCTCAGTGTTGTCCAGTTTGAAGAGAAACGAAGAATAAAATGGTAATCTTATGATTTCACTGACATCTTATGGATTTAAGGACGTGAACCCGTAAAAATTCAAAATGTTATATTTGTGCCGAACACTGTTCAACTTTTACACATCAGATAACACGTCATTTCCCCGAATAAAAAAATTTGGTCCTATAGTTTTAGCATAATCACCTATCAAAGTCACAAAACGGCAGTTGCGGTGTAGCCAAAATAATAAAAAAATATTTAACTTGCAGAAATAAGATAATTTATATTGATACGCAATGATGTGAGCTACTTTAAGACACTTTTATAAACACAAAGCGACACATTTTTGTATTTTTTTTTAAATTGATGAATATTTGTTTATTTTTGCATAACTTTGACTTTTGGCTACTGCTGAAATTTTCGAAACTAACTTTTGTCAAACGTGTCATAAAATGCATTGATACGCTTACATTCAGTTCCTGTAATTTTGAAATCATTGGTTAATTAATTACAATTTTTTATTTTGGCTACACCACAACGGCCATTTTGCGACTTTGATGATGCAAAAACTATGGGGCCAATTTTTTATTAAGGGAAATTAAGTGTTATTTTATGTGCAAAATTTGAACAGTGTTTGGCACAAATATAAAAATAAGAAATTTTACGGGTCCAACGCCCTAAGCAGGGGCAGATTAAGGTGTGTGCGGCAAGGGTCACGTAAGTTCAAGGGACCTAGCGCTGAACTTCATATGTTCCTAGTAAGCCTCGTTGAAAACTACAAAACCGTAAATAGCAGAAGATGCAATGCTCAAAATTAATAATATATTATACATGTAAGTAGATATATTTTACCAGTTTTGGCACAATCAACCTTTTTGAGGCACAAAATTTTAAAAAATATGAGATTTATATATATTTCAACCGAAAAAAAGTTATGTTTATATTTTAAATTTCAACAAAAAAATTTTTAAATAATTAGAATTTTTAAAAACAAAACAAATCTCCTTAATTTTTTTTTTCAAAAAATTTTTTACAAAAATATATTAGACTATAAATAAATTTTTAAAGTAATAAAACAAACATAATTAGTTTCTAAAAATAAAAAAAAGTTATTGAAAAATAAGTTATCACTATGAAAAAAGGTTTTTCTTTTTTAAAACATCTAATGAATTTTTTTATAAATTATGACAACAAATCACGAAAAACAAGAAATAGAAGCATCACTGAATGTACTAAATGGGAAAAATAATTTACAAAATTTTCCGACCATACAACAGACAAACCATATTTCATAAATAAAGCTAAATTGTAGACACATAATTTGCCCATCGAGTTTTATTATAAATAGCAGATAATAAAGTATTTTCACCTGATAGATATGTTAAAAAAATTTTAAAATAATGTTTTAGATGATGTTAATATTGGATCTATAAATATTGTGTATGAAGGAATGAAGGATTGTGACCCCAGAAAGCAATTTATTTCAATTTTATTCGGAAAGTTATGATTTATTTAGTAATAGTTTAAATTATGCTTACTGTATTTAGAATGTAAGATATTTTTCCAATACAATAATATTTAAACATTTTAAAGTAAAAAAAAGAGCGTACAAACGATAATTTTTTCAATATAATGTTATTTTTGTAAATAGAACCTAATGGGTACTACAGACGATTCTAGAAATACTTTTATAAATATGATAGATGCCGCAGTAACGTTTTTGAGAACTTTAATCCAATGTCTAAGTGTTTGTTTTAGATCAAAAATATCTTAAAGTTATGCTAAATTTTGAACATCAGCTTTATCTAAAAGAAAACTAATTATTTCTCAATAAATTTGAATGTACTATTTAATATAAAATTATATTTCAAATTCATGAGTTTTTTCGTATGGTTTTAAAACACAAAAGTGGTTTGAATTTAAGTGATAGTTAAAGCATCAGACTTTAGACTGTGCCATGACAAATAAATAAAATTTTATGTCTTCCCAAATATTAAATTTAATGTCTCTTTTATCGACAGCTATTGTAATGTTGAAATAAACTTTTTCTTCTCGAACAATACAATTACAAAATGAAAATTATTATCAATATAATGACTATCTAATATTTTATCACATGTTCCATTTATAAATATAAATTATATTAAACATTTAGTAATAAATAAATACAGTTTCATTTCTAATATTGCAGTTATTTAAGCAGAATCAAAGTCAATTATTTTTTCCTTCTCAGCTATTATTTCTAGCACAATATTTTTCACTTTATCTGTTTGTATATATGGCACATGATAAATTGTTTCACCAAATGACACTATCTGTATTAAAACAAAGTAATAATACTAGTTTCTCTATTGTTATATTCATCGTGTTTTAGAATTATACCATTTGTTAAATTACAATGTGTATTTATCGTTTTCAATTGAGTAAATTTTGGAATAACATTGGCAAACAAAATGCCACCGATTTTTTTATAAGACTTTACTTTTTGTGAAACCTAGAATTTCACCAACTGAATCAGATTTATCAAACATTTACTTTTACTCTGTTATTAACTTTAGCTTCTTCTAAAAACATTTTATAATTTTTAAACTGTGGTATTGTTCATATTATTTTGAACAGACATATAAAATTACATTGACAAGTTGAGATTTCTACATTTTCTGCCCCATTTTGATCTACAAAGTAGAGGTTATTATTTTCACAAGTAATGTTTGGTGCCACTGATGTGGTATAACACTGAATTGATCCCACCGAGTGTACTTGTGTTTCTAGAGAATAACTAAGCTTTTAATTTAAGACCGATTTCTTGCCTGATAACTTAAATATTTTACTCATTTATATAGAAGAAATATATAATAAACAAACTGCATGCTAAATACAGGGAGACAGATTGGGATGTAAAAATAAGAATACCTAAAAATATTATTTCAACAAAACACCATGGAGAATTATTACCTGATGATATTCGTTAATTGATTGTGGGTTCAAGTTCCTGCAGCAGAATTACACTTATGTTTGATAGTTTCATATATGCCACTCTATATGTATGTTCAAGAAGTTTAAAGCAACCAAAATATATTGATTTAAGAGAAGATACTGATGCAGCAATTAAAGTAATTAATAAACCTATAGCATACTTTTTCTCTTCAAACGAAGAAATGGTTGTTGTTGATGGATGTTGTAGTGAGTATATTGTTGTGATTGATGATGTAATACTATATAGCCAAGATATGACAAGAAACTATTTTACTCATGGCAGACATAAAATATTGATTGTTTTATTTAGCTCAAACTTATTCAGAAGTACCGAAACAACTAATAAGAGATAATGCTCATTTTCTCTGTATATTTCGACATGATTATACGAACCATAAACATATTCACAGTGATTTTATTGGTGGCGATATGTCATTTAAAAAAATTAGAGAAGTGTATTCAAAATGTTGGGATAAAGACTATTGTTTTACTACTATAGATATGACACATAAGTTAAACTATGGCAAATATAACAAAATTAAAGATTTTTTAAATGTTAATGTCATTTATAAAATATCACAATTTCGATAGTAACAGTAGTATTATTTGGTACGTTACAAATTTAAAAAATATTTTATCGTGTAACTTTGCATCAAATGACTTAATAAAATCCGTTTGTGTTAAGTTACGGAATAGTTGAGTAATTTGCATATAATCTTCGAGGTATAGGGTAAACCAATCATATATCATGATATACCTTAATATCGATACAAACCACTTTGCAGGCTTCACAAACTTGTGAAGGCTCTGTACACAGAGCAGGCATGTGTAGTTTCGGCAACAAGTGGCCAACGTATCCAATAAATGATCACAATTAAAATGTTTAACATAGTTCTGTTACTTAAGTTAGAAGCCGGTCTACTTCTAAGTATGGAAGGAAAATGTTATCCAATGATCTATTATTTCTAGTTAATGTGTGAACTTTTAACAAAATTGGAAGTATCAACAGCAGAATCACTGATATTTTGATTATGATTGTTTCATTTGTTCTTCTACCCAAGATTTTGTGAATGCATTTCCAAATATATCCATTATTTTCTATAAAATGATTAATGCTATAACTTTAAAAATATGTAAACTTCAAAATCATGTCAATCAACACAATTGTACCTTATAGTACTTTGAATAATTGTGGAATTTAAAAACAATCTTATCACTATATAATACATCAAATGAATAATCTGAGTTATTGTATAAATCAATACAATATCTGCTAATACATACTAGAATCTTATATTTATATATATCTGGTTTTGTTATCGTCTCTTGTATTATCCCATCCATCATAAAAATAAATATAGGTTTCCTTTGAATGTAGTCGCAACTAACAAACATATCATAATTTTTTAATTAAGTATTCTACTAATTTCTTATATTTTTTAATTAATGAGTGGCTCAAATTTTGTAATGTAACATCTGTTTCCTTCATAAAATAGTCGTTAATGTGTGTGATTTTCCCATTTACTAGTGTACAACAATAATTTAAAGCAACTGAATCAAATTTTGAAATTTTTTACTTATTTCAGAATTAAATGTTAATTTACTTTCGTGTAATTTACCAACTAATTCTTTACCTAAAAATATTTCATCAACTGCTTCCTTTTCATGAATTGGATCGTTAACTGACGTAATTCTATCGTCTTTAACACTAATATAACTTTCTGTTAAACAAAAGAATTTTTTGATTGAATAGTTAAATCTGAAATTATTTTACTAACCATTGAAATTCTTTCATCAACATTAGTTTTTAAAAAAAATTACTATGTTTTGAATTTATATCTGAAACACTTCAAGTAACCATTTTTTTATTTTTGAGTAAAAATAGTTTGTAGATAATTTATCTGATTTTCACTTTTTTTTTTTTTTTTTTTTTTTTTTTTTTTTTTTTTTTTTTTTTTTTTTTTTTTTT
>PNEQ01001431.1:52661-74120 GCA_003012365.1 Medauroidea extradentata | reverse complement strand
CATGATTTTACTAATACGTTTCATTTAAATCTGCAAAATCTTTATTAAAAGCTATTTTTCTAGCTATTTATCAGCTACGTTTCTTTCATAAAAATTTTTATAATGATGGTCAGTTTAATTTAATTCAATACAATATGCCGGATTATGTAATTTTTGGCTTTCAACTTAACCAAAAACAAAATCCAAACCAATATAGATATGCTTCGATTTTTTATCACTCTAATATTAAAAATATTTCAATTAAAAATTGAAGAAATTAAGTTATTTCGAAAGAGATTTGGAATTCAGACATAGGTGAAAATATGTCTTACAAAACGGTGTGTGTATGAATATTATATATATATAAACATGTAAATGGCTTCTAAGATTTCAGGAATTTTAACAGTTAAATTAGATACTCCTTATCGTTATAATGAAGTGTACTACTCAGAAAGACCATTATATATAATTGATTGTACATATAGAATAACTTCTACTGTAAAATATAGAATAAATCTGAAACGAACAGTAGGTTTTGATAAACACTAGCAGTAGGTTTTGATAAACTAATCGAAGCCACAGTAATCTGTAATGCAGTGCTAATTAGTGAACGACATCTTGTATATGACACTGAAAGTGAGAGAATCACTGAAGAAATTATGTAAGTAATATTCTTCGAACGTGTTTAACATTTTCTTAGTAAAGTTAAATTCTTAACATCGTATTATTAAAATATTCAGTAGCTACAAATATAGCGTCTGAAATATCATAATAAATAAAACACAAAATTTCGTTAGTTATCAATACTTGTAAAAAAAACTTTTTATACTATGGAGATATTTTACATTTGTGTCACTAAATGTTTTAATTGATTTACAATATCTGAGTATGGCATAGATTGTGTTAGACATTTTATATTAAATAATAAAAGATCAAATGTATCAGCTTTAGTTAATGTGTTTTCAAATTCACTAAATTCATAGTAAGTTGTGTTTTAAAAAAACAATAATCTGTTGGTGTATCTAAAAGCTGACCATAGCTTTTTCGGTAAACCTTGAAATTTTCTTTTAAAAAGAATTAATCCAAAATGTTTAGCTCTAAATGAACATTCATCCAATTCCATAAATTAAGCTTCATTGTAAAATTTAAAAATATGTACTACCAAAATGTGTGTTCCCATCAGCGGTTATTTTCGAATTTTGTGGCACACCTAACTCATAAACAATTTTCGGATAGCCAGATACAAGTTGCAAGTTTGGATATTAAATTATATATACATCCGAATCAATAAACATTACAATTCTTTCAGACGGTCTCTGATGAATCGATGCAAAGTTTTCAATAGTATTTGGTAAAAAATAGAGCCAATTAGTAATAAGCTGCGAATTACTAACTATTTTATATACTAAGTCATAAGTCCACACACACACACACATATATATATATATATATATATATATATATA
This sequence comes from Medauroidea extradentata, assembly GCA_003012365.1. NCBI lineage: Eukaryota > Metazoa > Arthropoda > Insecta > Phasmatodea > Phasmatidae > Medauroidea > Medauroidea extradentata. The sequence goes on along the minus strand of PNEQ01001431.1, from coordinate 72,676 downwards.
TATATATATATATATATATATAAAATATACAGAACTTTATCAACTGCCAAATTGTATTGTGGGTTGAATCACACAAATCTATTTATTTCGTATGGATTGACATACGTTGTTTTGTAACTGGTGGCTATAAAGTTGTGGGTGTTATATTTAGAATATGTGGTCTACCATAAAGACTTTGTATAGCAAAAATGTTATCAGTTTGTAATTTCTTTTAATCTGGAAATAATTTGGATACATATCCGACTCGTAAACATTAGAATGATGTATTCCTAAAGTACGTCTAATTTCATGTAATAATACCCTAAAAAAATGTTTTTTTCTCATCATATTTGTCATCGTAATTAAACTACCAATCTTCTTCAGCATCAATATGAATTTCAATTGGTGAAATGTCTGATTTTGGGCAAAATGCATGACCAAGTATTCCTCCTTTTGCATCAAATCTGTTGAAGCAATATTATCGAGACTTTTGAATTTTGTTTATTATTAGTTCGTTTAATATTATTACATGGAAATATTTAATTTCATGTTTAAAAACAGTACGTTTATCCCACATTTGAAGAGCTGTATGAATTAAATTAAGTATATGTGAATTAACCGATGCATGATGCCTTTTAATAGGTTTTATTGTCCATTTAGTGTCAGTAGTAGAAAAGTCACATACATCATCTGATACGCTACAACTTGGAATTTTGATTTATGATCATGTTTCGTTATTTCACCAGTAATTTGAATGTTGCGACATTCTTGAAAAAGTGTAATCACGTTTGAAATAACAAATTAATCTACACGTGTCGTATCTCATTCTTATATGTTCATGTATCCAAAATTATTATAATAATTTATTATTCTTACTCTTTGGTTTTCACTTCTTATATAAATATTACAATAAAAAGTGTAACCACAATCAAAATCATTATTTTTGTATTTATATAGAATGTAAATACATTATATATATATATATATATATATATATATATATATATATATATATATATTAAAATTGTTAAAAGAAGCCATTTTTATAATCATCAAATGCAATTTCATTTTTGACCACAACATTTTTTATACCTTTCGCCCTTTTCTTAACATCACCTTCAACATTAATAACGTACTTATTTATTTTAATCCTATAAACTGTTATATTATTTCCCGTTATTTTAATATTTAAATACCAATAATTTTTTTTGTTTATTTGTGGCATATTATGTATAATTTTTTTCGTAATCACTTGTATCAAAATGTTGAATCATTCTTTCATATATTCGTAAAAATAGTTTGTTTTATATAATAAATTACATAATCAGTATCTGTATAACATAATTCAGTATTATCTCAATATTTAATCTACATAACATCATAGTGAAAATCGTACATTCAAGTTTTTGATAAATCTAATACAGCCATTTCAACATAAACTGCCTTGTTAAAACATAGTTTGGCTTAATGCATATGTACTGCAGTTAAAGAATCAGTAATATGGTTCGATATTTAATATTTTGTTTTTCAATTAAATTTTCAATTTGTTAATTATTTTTACATAATCTAATATCAAGTATATTCCTAATATTTTCCACTGATATTCTAAAAACATATTCATTGATTTATAGAAATCGTTTCCAAAATTATTTTTGGTATTTGTTCACATTTGTGTGTTTGAATTAATATTCTTGTTCGTCCAATCTGATTGTATAGATTTTAAAACTCCGTGAAAGTTTTTCAAATTCATTCCCAATGATAATTATTGTTTCAAAATTCTATAGGGCAAAACATATTTTTCTTTATCACACAATGTTGTTAAAATTTTTAATGGCTTTTTATTTTTTGGGCAAGAAGCAAATCTTTATGTGAATTGAGTAATTCATTAGTATTTTCACAATTAACTTTTAAAATAAAACCAACATTTGAATCATTTGGCATATTTATTATTTTTTGTACATAATCTAAATCGTGTAGTCTGCAACTTACCCATTAAAAACTTATATATGGCAAACATATTATGATTGCCAAACCATATAAATTGTTTGGATCTAAGTGTTCTAAATACGAATTTCCAATTTTAGAATCATCATTTTTCATAAATTTTTTATTTGCTTTTGCATATATTTTACAACACTGAGAAATTCCTCCTCTAATTCCTTTTTCAATCATTAATATTTTATCATAAACAGTTAATAATTCTAATTCAATTTTTGTATGTTTTAGCATTGTATCCCAAGCTAACCTTGGCGCAGTGAAATACCAAGAAGGACCTAATTTACATGCTTTTAAACAAACTTGTCTAAAATTTTCAAATATTAGAGCTAAGAATAAAGCAACAACTTTGTTACATAATTCTGTACATTCGTAAAGATTATTTACATTAAATGTATTCAAAATTTCTTGTGCAAATTTATAATCTTCATCAGAAATATTAGTTTTACTTAAATTATTGTAAAAGTTTTCTTTAGTTGGTAGTTCAGTTTCATTATATTTTTCTTCAGAATCCATATAATCATGAGAATATACTATTATTAATTAACTTAAATCTATCTTCAGAAAAATATTTAGATGTTTCTCGAAATTGTTCTTTTTTAAGATTTTTAAAAAGTGAATCTAGACTAGAAGCCATAAACTTAAATGAATCAATAACTTTTAAATTTACTCCATCATTTACATATTTTGTGAATGAGTTTTTTATCCAACAATAGTGATCATATTTTCATTTTTAATATATAAATTATTAATATTTTTATAAGTTTTGTTGTTCGTAACTTTTAATGGATAAATTATGTACTCAAATACTTTTTCTTCATTTTTTCTTTGTATGCGTAAGCATTAATAGAAATAATAGGTTTATTTTAAATTTAAGTATTATCTAATTGCACTGGAAGTTCTAAATCTCAAAAATCTTTTTTTTTTTTTTTTTTCATTTTTTTATAATAACTGACTCTTTGAGGTTTTGTTGTACAAGAAATGTATAGTGCCGAAAAAACACTCCATAAAAACATTTTTTATTATTATTTTTAACACTTGTGTCTGTTTTTTTGTTTGATATTTGTTGGTAACTCAACATACGGTATCTTTAAATGGGTTATACTTATTTATTCATAACTCTAAATTTAGTTTGTTTTTTTTTTTCAAACCACCAATTGGACACTCCTTTTCCAAATATTTTTATATCAGCTAAAAAAAAATGTGTTTTACATTCTTCATAAAATGATTCTAAATCAGTTGTTTCTAAAATATTTGTATTTTTAGTTGTGAAACCCCATCATCAGTTTCTGTTTTACCACCAAAGATTCTTGACTATTGGGCCCGAAAGTTTAAATTTATTTTTAAACCATTATGTTGCTTAAGTTATTCTTTTATTTTGTTTATTACTATTGGTTTTACTTTATAAAGGAATATTTTTGGATATATTTTTCCGTTTATACAATCAATTGAATAATTTTTTAAAATCTTACTTCAAATGCTTCTGTTATTTCATGTATTTCATAGTTATGAATTTCAGCAATTTTGTTTTAATTTTATTCGCTGCTCCTAAATGAGTTTACTTGCTACGTGACCTTTTTGCGTAAATATTTTTCTAAAGTATTCAAATTAATATTATTAGTTTGGTCATCTGTTTTTTTTTTGTGCATTTCATTATATTATCAGTTTCACAAATTTCGCTTTTCTCCATAACTTTTTCACAAATAGTTTTTTTTTTAATTATTATTGTTTATTTTTTAAATTAAAAAATATGGTAATATCTGTTATACTTTATCAAAAAATTTTGATTAATTTTGAGATACAAAAATCTTTACCAATAAACTTTCTTTTAATGTTTTTCAATAAGTTCTTCTGATAACAGTTGACATTGTTAAAATCCAGTTCCAGTCAACTTTATCTTGAAATTTTCAAATAAATCTTCTAATACTTTTTGTCAGCATGAAATCATTTTCCGTTTAACTTTATCATGAAGTTTTTAAGGAAAATATTCTGTTAATTTTTGATATTTTGAATTCTCTCGCCTATTTACTTAATCTTGAAATTTTGTAATATCATCTTCAAAAAAAGATTTGTTAGTGTGGAAGCACCTCCCAATCAGTTTTGTCGTAACATTTTTCAATAAAGTTTTCTGAATTTTTTTACCTTCTGAAATATACCCTCCGTGAAGTTCAGACATTATTTATTTTAAAATGCTTCGTATTTGTAAGCTATTTTGTTCACTAACATTCGCGCGTGCACCCAAATTGTTTGTTTATATTCGACTAGTACAAGAAAGATAAAGGAAAATAGAACCGTCCCTATCGCGCACTAGCTAGTATACAAGTCCTTGTATGCTAGTCACTAGTATACTCGGTGGCCGTTCACACGATACAAGAAAGTGTTCACCTTCTTGTACAAGAAAGATGCCCTTGTGTACTGGGCATAACATATCCAAAATTATCTTAAAAAATTATCTAAGCTGCTATTTAATTTTTCGTGATTTGTCCCGGAAAACTTTATACAAATTGAATAATCGAAATAAACCGTATATTTTTGTCAGAAAAATTGTAAATGCATCTCTACATAAAAAAAACACAAACGGTAGTATGGATTTGGGTACGAAAACAATTTTATTTTAGAATTATTTAACGTTTTTCCGGGACATACCGGAAAGTTAAGTACATGCTTAAATGTTGATTTAAATGAATTTGGATATGTATAATAGCATACATTGTGTTACATTTTACAAGCATACTTTTGATTCTAAGACGGAATGTTTGCGACTATTGTAGTTTTTAAAAAGATTCTACCGTGAAAAATTGCGGGAAAAAAATCTCGCACCAATTCTTCACAACTGTACTGAAATACTAGCAGACGATAATTGTATGGTTTTACAACCGCATAAAACTTACAGGTTTGTCCACAAATGGTTGTAAGGCTTAAGCAAGCCAGAGATAACATTTACTAGTTTATGGCACATACACGCAGTGCGAGAAAATAAAAATATGTGACGATTGAAATACTTTAAAAAATTTTGTTCAATAATATATTAAATAACATTTCAACGTAAATATGTCAAATCTAGATGTAGCACCATTTTTTTTAAACTCAAAACTTTATAGTCGTAAAAAATTTACACTGTTGACAAGGACTGGGTATAATTACTATTTCATTTTAAATTTCCTCACGGAAAAATTAAAGCTGTGTAATCTTTGCTTTAACTGCATAACGGGTAACACTGCGTTTCAAACATACAGCTAGCCTGCATATGTCAGTTTGTGTTAACACTTAATAATTTTTCTGTCATGGCGAATTATAAATAAATATTGAGCACAAATAGGTTCACTATTTCAGAGAAAATCGCAAAGTCTCAAATATTAAAAGCAACAAATAATTAACTTAACTCGTCTTCTTTATACAGTTTTGGTTTTTTGATAACAAAACGGTCCATCTTCTAATCTTCTAAACACATGGCATATGCTGCTAAAGAAATCCGATCTAGTCTTCACCCATCACTGGTAGTAAAAAGTGTATCGGGATTTGTTGATGGCAAGGGTGCGAGGCCGACGCTGTGGAATGCGCAGTGACCTAGGTCAGGGACGTGGGGAGGGGATAACTTCTTACCGTTATAAAGGAATGCCACTCTCGGCGTGTTAAAAACCAACCCTGGTAATAGGGTCGAACAATTTTTTTTTGTAAGAGTAAGTGCAATTTTGTTATGTTTAACAATGTTATCTGCTTTCTTGAATTTCGTTCCTGCAATATATTCGGTTCAATTTGTTGACTTAGTTTATTAGTTTGAGTATTCCGTTACTACAGTTGACAACACTTCAGAGAGGACAGAAACGGGGAATTAAAAAACGTTGAAAAATAATTAACTACTGCCACGACTAAGTTCAGGCAACCATTGCTTCAAGAAAATCGAACAAAACGAGACAATAATACACCTATGTATCGGTTTGTTACACAAATTGCATTAATATATTTTCGCATGTTTGGAACGTGTTCGTTTAAAGCATTAAACTTCTTGTTTTACGTCGTTTCAAATCTAGATCACAGAAAATATTTTGGAGGGGGGGGGGTGGAAATTCGCTCTGCCTTAGGATACCATAATCATGTATATTTGTACGTTCTAGAACGTATCCAAAATTATGGGGAAATCTCTTAGTTTTTACATAATTTCACAATCAACCACTACCGATAAATTTGCAAAAAAAAAAAAATCGCAAAAATATTGTTGAAATACAAACTCGATGAAAGAAACAGAAAAATAAACAGCAAAACTGTCGTGAAATATTTATCACCATCAGTAACCGAAGATTTTTTTATCGCTAAAAGCAACAACACGATATCCCTAACTCACCAAACTAGCGATAATGTAACATTTCTCATAGTTGTTAAATTAACTGACGGAATACGTTCCAATGTAGTTTTACAATCCATGAAACAAGCGAAACACGTAAATTTCTCACGCAACGGGAAAAACTTATTTTGTTATTAAACATTTTTTCTTATTAAATAGTGACTAACATGAACGCTGACGACAACAACAAATCTCTTGCAACCAACCCAAGATAAAAAATAAAACCATCAAATACATCAAATCGTGATGTAACTAACGTTTGGAATGCTTTGCTCGCGAGTATTATTCGTAACTGATAATTTTTACTTTAATTTAAAAACCTCTTTGTACACAAGATTGCAGTCATCAAGTGTTAGAATGTCCAAGCGGCTAGTTGAACTAATTCTGCAGCAGGATAAGTAGCTATAGCTGTCCACGCGAAAAGCAGTCTTAAGTTTGTCCCTGCCCCTAACAGCGACTTCGCCTGGGCCTTATTTATAGTCCTGCCTATTTGACGTTGTGGGCTAGTTACAGACACCTAAAACATCTGATTTACCCTGTGAACAACCATTGGCGACGGTGCCCTCAATTATATATTTTCAAAATATTCACTTTAACTTTATTGACATTACAAAGTTTCAGTTGGTAAAAGGTTTCGCGGAAACTTATTTGGTGCCCCAAACCTGAGATTAGTGAGATTATATATCGTCGTTTTACTGCCAAAAGTGACAAAGTCAAAATGAGATACAATTATAAAAATGCTAGGAATATGTATATGTTGTTCACGAACAATTGCCCAAGTTTAAAGTCTATTCGTCGTTTCGTACTGTTGTGTCACAGTATAGTAACATACCACATTTTTGTTAATATCTACAATTAATGCTGTTTTTAAACGAAATAGCATTTATGACTAATCACTTTTGGCAGTATACCGACGATATGTCAGCTGATATTGTAGAGGAACCTAAGTGGAAAGCGAACTGCAATTTTACCCCTTTTAAAGACTACATGTAAATTGCACTAATTCGATCTGCCTTTTAATTTTTTTTATTTCAGAATTGAACGTTCGCACGCAGCTTTTAACGGAATCCGAGCCCAGAACCTCCCGGAATTTAGACCTGAGTGACAAACAACTGCGTCACGTAACGTCGAAATAATTCATGAAAATAAAATTTATTAAAAAATAAATAAATAAAATATCTGTGTCCTGGGCTCATAGAGGTTGTACAACACTACGTCTCGATAGGTTACTGTATAGTGAAACTCCTGTATAGATTGGTTCTCGCTGCTCGTTCCTGCTTTTAGGATCGTCTTTCTTGAAAATTGACCAACTTGCTTTTATTCTTAATATAGTCTGTCTCGCGTAAGAATTCCTTTTTTTGACAGTTCAAAGGATTAACATGTGTGCAAATCTCTACAGGAAAATACTTTTAATTTTTTATAAACTTCACAGTTTGAGAGCCACCTGAGTGTGTTTGTTCAAATATCACTTAATGGCAGTGGAAAACACTGCTTATATCATGGAAACGACTATAAAATTATGCCAGTACAACTGTCAAAAAATGGAATTCTTACATGAGATGGACTATAATCACGTTTCTTATAAAGAAAAAAAATTATACATATTTTTTAAAAATATTTACGTAAGCATTACTCTGACGCGAACAACACCTCAATGTCGCTACTGGTTAGATAGATATCGTGGGTTGATGGAAAACAAATTTTGTGCTTTTTCACCCTTTTGGCTGTCGAATTTCGAAAGATTTTAAATTTACATCTTAGACATTTGTATAAGTATCCAAATGAAGTGTAAATCACACATTAGCCCGTTCAGTCGAATCAAAATCGATCATTAACTAAAAAAAAAAAAAAAAAAACACATATCACCCCTGCACAGTATTGAAAAATCGAATTTCGAAAAATCTGAAAACCGTTTTGCGATAATTTCTGTAATCATCATCCTGAAGCAAAAATTAATTGTATATCTCGACGGGTTCGATTGATATCGAGGATTTATCTAAAACACGTTCAAGGTCTTTTCACCACTTAAGAGAGTAAATTTTGAAAAACCCTTTAATCACGTTTTAGAATACTTTATTGGTATCTCGTAGACGTAAAAAACACAACATTAGCCAGCTGGGTTCAAGATATATAGACGATTAATTGAAAACGCTTTTCACCACTTTTCACCCCTTTTCACGTCCTTAGGTGGCGAATTTCGAAAATTTCTGAAATTACTTTTTAGGTATTTGAGTAAGCATTAATCCTAAACAAAAACCACGTCGCTATATAAAAAACTATGGGATCGATATATATCGAATGTGAGTCGAAAACTCATATTACTCCTTTTTTAACCAGTTTAGGGCCGAATTCAGAAAATATATTTTTAATGGTATTTTGGATATTTACAAAAGCACCAATTTAAAGCAAAGAGCACTTCGATATCTCGATTGATTCGATAGACATGGAAGGATAATCGAAAACACATTTCACGTATTTTCACCCATTTAAATAAAGAATTTCGAAACGATTTTGAGTCCTGTCATAGGCATTTGTAAAAGTAACCAATTAAAGTTAAAATCACGACGATAGCCAATTGTGTTTCAAAGATAAAGACGATTCATTAAAAACACATTTTGCCCCTTTTTACTGCCTGGGGGTCGAATTTCAAAAAAACCTAAAACTACTTTTTAGGTATTTACGTAAGCCATATTTTGAAGTGAATATCAACTCTCTATCCCGAAGGGTTCGATAGATATCGATAGTTGATTGGAAACACATTTAAGGTCTTTTCAGCCCCTTAAAAGTTGAACTTCGAAAAATCCTTAAATTGTCTAATATGCATTTTTACGAGTGTCCTATTAAAGTAAAAATTACGATGATAGGCCGTCGGATTCGAGCTCTATCGACGTTTCTTCGGAAACACATTTCACCCCTTTTCACCCCCCTTAGAGGTCGAATTTCGAAAAATCCCTTCTTAGTGCTCGCCTACGACCTGAAGGGAACCCCCACAAAAAATTTCACGATTCTAGGTCCAGTGGTTTGGGCTGCAGTTTGATATGTCAGTCAGTCAGTCAGTCAATCAGTCAGCTTTCATTTTTATATAGAGATTAAAGGAAATATTCTTGTAAAGCCACGAGATCATTATTTAAAATTACCTTTTACAATGTATACTGATTTTTAATGTACATTAAAAAACAGATGCTTGTGAACCAAATCTTGATAGTTCATATGCAAAAATTATCAAAAACATGAACCAATTAGTTTTTGTTATTATATATAATATGAAAATAGTGATTACAAACCTCCGTATGTATATTATCAAGGAAAACATGCCCCTAGTGATTCAGTGAAAATTATAATTGAAGAAAATATTATTTTATTTAATTATAACTATTGAAGAAAGAAATAAATATTTAATAGCAACGGATTGTCATATTTGTGAAAAGAAACTTTATATACCACTAACGATGGTGAAATAGTAAAAAAAATTCAGTTGTGGATCACAACCATTTAACTGGGAAATATTGCGGAGCAGCACATAAAAATTGTAGTTTTAGTTATAAAAATTCTAATTTTATTCCCGTATACACAAATAATTTGTCTGGATATGACACACATTTATTTATAAAAGATTTTGGGAAATTTGAAAATGAAAATAGAATTGATTTAATACCAAATAACGACAAAAAATTATATTTCATTCACCAAACATGTGAGAAAAGGCGAAAAATAAAGATTTATTGGTACATTTAAGTTTTTGGCTTCTTGTTTGGATTTATTATCTGAAATCCTAATTAAATATATTTGTGGTTGTTGTAAGATAAATTTTAACTCGAAAAGAGTTTAAGAACGCACAAATTAGTAAAAGAGCATATTTAATTAGTGATTTTTTTAAAAATGAACAACGTTAAAAAATATTTCTCAGAAAAGGAACTAAATTTAGCAGATAAAAAAGGTGTTTATCCGTACTATTAAATGGATTCCGAAGAAATGTAACGAAACTGAATTACCTCCAAAAAATTCATTTTATAACAATCTTAATAAATGAGATATTTCAAACGAAGAATATGAATTTCCACAACAAGTTTTGAATACATTTAATATTAAAATCTAGGTGAATATACTGAATCATACAACAAAGTTGAGTATTTGTTTTTCAAAAATATGGCTAGAAATATTAACAGATTATGACAAAATATTAATGATTGAGAAAGTTATTAGAGGAGGAATACCCCAATGGTGTAAAATATATGTCAAAGCGAATAATAAATAATAAAACGTTATGACTCTAAAATTGAAAATTTGTATTTAGAATATTTAGATGAGAATAATTTATACGGTTAGGCAATGAGTCAAATATTTATCTTATTGTGATTTTAAATGGGTAAATTGTAAACTTATTGATGTAGATTACTGGAATAAAAATATATAGATATATATTAATTTAGAAAATGGTTCAAAACATAGATATAGTTCAGATATGAATTTAGAATACAAAATGAAATGATTTACACATGTATGTACCTCTTGCGCCTGAACATAGAATATCTGAAGGTTCAAAACAATCCAAATTATTAACTACGTTACATGCTAAATAAAAATATGTTTTACTTTTTGTAAATCTTAAACAATATTTATCTTTGGGAATGAAATTTAAAAAAGTACATAGAATATCAACATTCAAACAATCAAATTAGATTAAATAATATATTGACTTGAATACAGAAATGCGATCAAACGCCAAAAATTGTTTTGGAATAAATTTTTCTGTTTTTGGGCTAATAGTTGAAATTATCACAAATAGATTTGATATTAGATTACATGCAAATGTTAAACAAGAAAATTCATTTATGTAAAAACCAAATTTTAAAGGCAGGACTACATTTGCTGAATTATTAGCTGCAATTTATATGCATAAAACAAAAATATATTTCAACAAACCCATTTATATTGGAATTAGTATCCTAGATTTATCAAAAACGTTAATGTACAATTTCCAATACAGTGTTATGAAACCAAAATATGGAGATAATGTTGAATTTCGTTATACGGATACAGATTCATTCATTTATCATGTAAAAACAATCGATTTTTACGAAGATGTGAAAGAAATGGTTGAACATTTCGATACTTCAGATTATAAATAAGATAATAGATACAATATGCAACAAATAAACAAGAAAGTTATTGGTAAAATGAAAAATAACGGTAAAATGATTGAAGAATTCATTTGACAAGTAAAATGATTTGACAAGTAAAATGTAGAAGGGTATGTAGAAAAGAAAAAGCATTTAAAAAGCTGTAATTTAAAATGAAATTAAATTTGATGATTAAAATAGTTATTTACTAAAAAAATATGAATCTTATGAAATGATGGTGATAAACGAGTTCAATATTGTTGTTGTCACCAGTGTTCGTTTTTGTCACTATTTAATAAAGAAAAATTTTTAATATAGTGAAGAAAATAATTTTTTTATTTCATTTATGATCTTTTTATTTTATTTACAACAGTTTCATTAACAAGCTGATTGAGAGAATATGATTACTTTTTTTTTATTTTGTATCAAAAATACTAACATGACTGTCCATTTCTGTCTTTGATTTTGTATTTCAACAATATTTATGTTTTTTTTTTTTTTTTCACTCAATTTCAATAGTGGTTGATTGTGAAAATTGTGTAAAAACTGAGATATTTCTCATAATTTTGGATCATAAGTTTTTTTACATTTTTAGTAAAAAAAGTCACTGTGTTGGAATGTATAAATAAACACAAAAAAATGAATTGCTTGTTTGCATGGTTCATCTTCTGTGAGTTCATGATATACCATTCATCCAATTGTGACAAAATTTGGTGATCCCACGAAGTATACTTTTCTGTCAAAAAATAATAATTTTTGAGGGAATAGGAAATGTGTAGTCGAAAGTCAGAATGTTGTACCCAAAATGTTGTGTTCACCAATGTTCATTTTGGTTACTATTAAATAAAGAAAAATATTTGGGGTGTTTAAATGGGCTAAAGGGACAGAACAAGGTAACAAAATATTAAATGTGCATTTCAACACATGCCAGGACAGGTAGTATTATATAAAATTTCTAATAATATACTGCTATCTACCGAAATAGTGAACACATACCTAAATACTTTACAAACACATTGATTATTATAAAGAACTTTTACAGTAAATGATGTTTAAGTTGGTCATATGGTCCCTGAGAAATTACACAGTAGAGCAACAATTTCCAGACAGAACTTCTTTTAAGATACAAGCATAATAACAAAATATGAACCCTACTTAGTCCTACATTTGTACAAAGTTTAATGAAATGTTATCTTTGTGTTCATAACTTCAAAGCACGGGACATTACACATAGATTTGTTCCAACAAATAGATGACAACTAAACAATGTCTTTACCATCACAGTGACGCGCAGTAAGAAATACGTATGTACTCATGTTCTGAGCAGTTGACAGCCAAGTACTGTGGTAGGATCTATTGTTTCCTTATGTAGCAAAACATAAGGGTCGTTGACTGGAAACATAGATAATTTTCGCGCTGTATTTTCACATTGAACTTTCATGTTATTTTTGTATCCGAGTCCTGGTTAGTTCCCTCGTTGCCTAGCACTCTCGTAGACATGCCAGGGTATGTGCTACACAGACATGACGCACTCAGATACGAGGAGGTGGTGTTGCTATGTAAGTGTGAGACGACCTCGAAACTACTCTTATAGCTTGTTCCAATAACAGGAATTTAGGGCACCCAGAATACATGTTCATTAAGCTAACACTTAATGATTAGACTATTATTTACTGGAGTATTATACAAACCGCCAGATGCCAAATTTTTATGTGACTTTGAAGATGCACTTTCATTTATTGCTCCTGATTATCAAAATGCTATTATCATGGGCGACTTCAACGTCAATCTCCTAAAATCTAACAGAGACTCTAAATACTTAACTGATCTAATAGCATCGTATAATTTAAACATTTTGCCGTTACAAGTGACTCATCACACAAACACAACTGGAAACTTGGCTAAATATAATTATTGCATTGATGACCAATAAAGTATTAAATTGTGGTCATATTGCAGCACCAGGATTGTCCCACCATGATGTAATATTTTTAACTTACTCTTTGCGATCCCCGAAATTCATACCCAAAATCATTAGCTACAGGAATGTTAATCGTCTAAATACACGCAAGTTACTGGCAGCCCCATTATTACTCACTTGGCAACAGGTAGAAGCGGCTGAAACTGTAACGATAAGGTAGCTGCCTTGAATAATATCATAATTAATTGTTATGACAGTATTACTCCTATAGTTACTAAACGGGTCGCCCGACCTGCCGCGCCCTGGATGACGAAACACGTCCTAGCAATGATGGTTGAGCGCGATGAAGTACTTAACAGTTTGGACGAGTGAAAAAGGCTAGCCTGCCAGAATCAAACATATGTTTCATTGCATACAAAACTCTACGAAACAAATGTACGCAAAAAATCAGGGAAGTGGAGTTAGACTACAACAATTCACAACAAACGTCACGTATCCCGATCTCAAAATGATGGAAAAACCTTCGCAAACCAGAAATAGCTCTTGTCACTAGCAAAAGTACTAATAGCTCTCAACCTAATGCGTTATCTTCCGATGAGTTGAATAACTATTTTATAACCACTTCTTGTTCCGTAAATGTTCCTAGGAAGAACACTGAAATACAAAATTTGAAAGACGGGACTCGTCAAAATGCAAACACTAATTTTTTTTTATTTCGGCCTGTAACAGCTAATGAAGTCCGCAAGTCGTTCACGCGGATTAAAACAAACGCTATGGGTACTGATGGCTTGTCTGTCAAACTGATTGCACCAATCTTGCCTGCAGTCCTACATGCTCTTACACGTGCAATTAACACCTCACTGAAAAACAGTATTTTCCCGGATTGCTGGAAAACAGCTCTTGTACTGCCAATAGCAAAAACAAATAACCCAAAAATTGAAAAAGACTACCGCCCCAATAGTATCCTGCCTGTAATGTTCAAAATTATAGAGTACATAGCGAACCAGCAAGTTTCTGCATATTCAAATAACAATAACATGTTGGGTAGTTTTCAGTCTGGCTTCCGTTCTTTGCACAGCACAAGCACGGCTCTCGTTGATGTCGTCGGTAACATCCGGTTTGCCATGGAGGAACGAAAATTAACGCTCTTATGTCTCGTAGATTTTAGTAAATCTTTCAACTCAGTAGACCACAAACTACTATTAGGAAAATTAAAACATACTTATAATTTTTCTTCATGTGTGTGCGACTGGTTTAGTTCCTATTTAAGTAATCAGAGTCAGTGTGTTTGATAACCGGTTGGATTTGTGTGTGTATTTATCTGTGTATGAATGGGGTAATTTTATTTTCGTATGTACATATACATACCACTGTTCTAACATAACTGTTAACTATTTTTTATTCTTATTCTTTATCATGTAATATATTATTTTCGTTGTGATCTTGTGTAATGGGTCCAGTGTAAGACAAGTCATCAATGCCTTAACTGCGCCTTACAGATGTAATAAATGAATAAATAAAATTCAATAAAAACATTTTTTTTGAGAGAGAGTGGTGATGAGGTGATCGAATAACTTGTCAAACTTATTTAACCCTACATAAGGTTAAAATCCAACGAAAACATGTTTTTATAATTGGATATTATTGACAATGTAATTATAGCTGGGTGAAGGGACTGCAAAATCTCCAGCATTTAGCTGTATGGTGCAAGGCTTCCAAGATATATACAAAAATTCCTTCTAAATCTTCGTGTCACGCAATTTTTTTTCATTTGAAAAAAGTGTATGGTAGCAAAGGTTAGTGATCGGATCATTTGTCGACCCTACATTAAGTGTCGAAATTCCATAAACCATTTTTTTCTATAATTTGACTACGTAGGCAACAGAATCTTAGTAGGATTTTTTATTTTATTTGGTATAAAACAAATTACTCAATTGAACTATAATAATTGATGTTTTTCAATTTTTATTACTTTTGTTAAATGTAATCATGGGACTTTTCTTACTTCTTTAACTCTTGAAGACATCCAGATTCAAAGAGTATAACTTTTTTTACTTAAATGTTATATCATTTTTATTGCTATTGTTCAATTTTTATGCTTCCTTGTGACTTCTTGCATACCGCACTTCCTTTTATCCACCTTCCAAAACTAAATAAATATTTAGTTTGTGTGATGCTAATAATGATTGTTTCATGTAGAGTTGTTAAGGAAATTTGTTTGGGTTATCAACTTCATATACAGTAAAACAATGTTATTAGAAACACTGGGGTGAATACAAACAAATTTAGAAATAAATTCTTAGTTTACACCTTTTGCTTTAAAATAATATACAGTAATTACAATAAAACTACGGTTTGTAAACTGTTTTAAATTGCCTGTCTAAAAATTGAATTTTTAAAATAGAATTTATGCAGAAAATTTAGCTTTAAAATTGTGTTTCTATTCAACCAAGTATTTCTAATCACCCTGTTTTATGGCATATGCTATACCTCTAATTACTTCGTTAACACCTAACACAGGTACGTACCTTGTTAATATCTAACTTAATGTCTTCCATAGTCTCACGTATTCTTATTCCAAAAATCTTGGTATGAATACAGCACTGTCAGTTTGTAAGTTGACAATCAGAAGTGTGCACTGCTGTTTGTGTTGAATTTACTTCCTTTGCCACTGCAGATTCTGCTGACATGATTTAGTAGATTGGCTGTTTGGACATGAAGAACACGCTAGATAAGGCATCTAGCACACACTAGCTGTATTGTATTGTGTGCATGGGTCAGTGACTGCTAGTACATAGATGTGAAGATGGAACATATTACGGCCAATTGGAGAGCTTTACGGTACTTTAGTTTGATGGCTACATGCTGATATTTGAAGTGTTGTGTACCGTAAGTTGGAAACGTTAAAAAAAAAAAACAAAATTTTACATATTTACCACAAAATTATTATAACTTTCCCATATAATACAATTCTCAGTGCATTATTATTTTTAGAAATGATGTAAAGGATAATAAAACTTTGTTGTGACAAAGATACTGTAACACTGCTGCCATAAAAGTAAAATACAATACATGTAAACCTAGGTCATTCATAAATATATTCTGCAAAAATTGTTTAAATGTTGCTATGGCTAACGTAGAAACACAGACAAAAGTTTTAATCACACTGCAGGTAATGGGAGTTAATAGTGACACAACAGGAGTGGGATGGTTGAGTGCTGACTGAAAGAGGCTATAATGTCAGAGATTTGAACTGCAGCAGTCTAGAAGTTTATATAATTTTTCAGGCAGGACTGTTATTATTTATGTACCATTCTAAGTTTGTACAGAGTTATTCTATACGCAAGCCAGTGACCTTTGGTTGCTTAACCAAATGTAAAAAAATTTACATGCCTCATTTTTAATCTGGAAATTTCTGACGACTTGCGTTGGAAAGAAAATTATAAAAAAGAGACTGGAAATTTCCAGTTGCAGTCACTGGGGTTCCAAACTTTGCATTGTTGGAAGGCTAAAGTACTTTCTCATTTAAGACCTCTTCAGAGCTATTAAATATAACAAGTAGTGCCAGAGATATTTTAGACTGGGCTAATAATTTTTTATTGGTGACTTAGTCAGCCCAACGTCCCCACTCCACTAGTTACATCCATGGTTGTATTTCATGTACTGGCCGCCAAATGTAGTTATACAGAATGAACTGCTCTTGAGGTACATTATATAATAAAACTTCAATGACAAAGAAAGCCATGTACATGAACATTGTATGGTCTTGTCCATGCAGGAAACACAATATTAAGTGTACAGTTGCCAATACTGTAGTGTCATGTTCTGTGTCGAAGAGGCTGCAGCATTGACTTGATGGCAGTTGCAGCCTTCACTACTGGAGGGGCAGCTGCTAAAGAAGTCTCCAGCTTCTACAGGTAACAGTACAGCATTATAAGTACTTACTGAAGCAATTATCAAGGAACAGTACTGTAAAAGGTGTTTATTACCAACGTCAAGCATCCATTTTTAAATATCACTGAAGCCATGTAAAGAAATAAAGTAAAACCAGTGTATGTTTAAATGTTTGATTTTCTCTCAATAACTCCGGACTAGTTAGTGTTGTCCTACAACGAAACCACAATCTGACAAACACATACACAAACAAATACTGTATTCTCATGTGCGTGGTCTTGACAGACGCGTTCGTGGTGTGTGGGGTTCCTTGCATGACACAATTTCCTTCCTGTTGACTGCTGCTGATCCAACACACCTTGTTCCACACCTCTTGCATTCTTTGTACTGGCCTGGCTCAGAAAACACGTCCCTCGTGTAGGACAGCTAGAACTTCATAGTGACAGATACCACTCAATTATGATGGCCCTGCCTCAAGTGTAAGGTTGCTAACAGTTTTGTATGTGATTCTCTTACGGCTAAATTAATTATCCCATATGAACATTAGACAGAATGCCTTATTTCCCATACTTCAGAATTTTTATAAAACAAAATTAATAAACAGTGTCAGAATGTTGAAAAACTATAATGTAATTTGAAGCTAAATAAATTGGACAAGTATGATGTTTCTACATATATGCCTACTTGCCAATAATATTTTGTCATCATACCAGTATGTTCTGAAATGGTATGAATAGGGTGTGATACTGAATTTTCAGTTTGTATTAAAATTAATTTGTTATCAATACAGTAATAGTTTTCTTTGATCATTTCACCAGAGGTCAAATGATGTAAGTCAAATTACTAGAAGTGTGCCAACCATACTCAAGCAAAAACCACGGCACTTATTTTATTTGTGCACCAATATATTCATACCCTTTCATAACCTGAATAATATTACAGACATTGAATGATTTTTTGTTATCATCAACATCCAGAACATGGTATCTTCTTACACATCTCAGTTACCTAGTGTACAAAAATTCAAAATAACATGTCACATAATATGTGTAGTTCTTATTTGATGCTACTTATTGCTTATTTCTTTACTTTCAAGTGGCATTTACCACACTTTGCAGTATTTTCCAGACATAGTAAAGGTATTATGATTTTTATTGAACATTACTTCTTACTTCTTGAGTATATGCATGGTTGTTCTGTTATATTAGTCTACGTATTACTGTTCTGGCTCTCGTAAACATTAGCATTAATAAGCTATCTTTTTAAGACCATGTTCGCAGCATCCATTAATATGTATTCATTACTATTAAATTTTTATTTTTAAAAATAACTACAGTTCAATAAAGGTAGATATTGGTCATTTATGAAAACCACTATAAAAAAGATTGACAAATTTATTACACAATATATTATTTCTTATTTGAATTACATAATTTATACAATCTGTACAACAGTTTAAATACAAAACACACACACACGATATAAACAATACACAAGACGCTTGACAACATAAATTGTTTGAAGACGTAACGATGGGTCAGCTTTGGTTTGAAGGTAGAGGCGGGGCGGGGGTGTGGGCGGAGCTTATTGCTCTCCGGAGTCATCGCACTGTGTGTGGTTGGGCGTGCCCGCAAGACCCAACCAGTGGGCTTTGTTCTGCTTCACCCCGTCCACCAGCGGCTGCAACTTGTCCGACAGCATTGCAAAAGCCTGCACAACAAAATACACTGCCTTTTAGACAGAGCAGCAGTAGATACTGTATGTACACTGTAAACAAACACCAGACAGATTGTGCAATGGGGATAGTACCTAGAAAAACAATTTCATATTTACATGATTCTTACTAATTATTTTCACACCAAATGCAACCAAATAAAGTAATAATTCAATGCATATTTTAATTTACAAGTTATTCAGCTTTACAAAGGCCATATTTTAAAACACAGCCGTAAATAATAAAAAAAAAACATTTTTATTGGCTAACACGCACACGTATTATGTAGTTGGACAGTTGTTTCCATTTGCTGTCGCCCGCCATGAAATTTATGCTTTTGAGATTTTCACTAATTTAAGCAACTTATCAAAATTTAGTGGTTTGGTTACTTAAAACCTAAAGTGGTTCCGTAACTTAAAAACTAACTTGGGAAATTTGCTCCTTGTTAACACATGCACAATTGTATAATTTTTAATTAATAATACAGATTTCACTGGCACTTGGCACTGAGTTGATAGATGTGAAGACAGAACCGTTCATTTATTTTTATGGCGGTTAATTTTACTGTTAGGTTTGAGTTTATGTCACTCTAATTAAATTCTGGATTGATAACTTAGTACATATTAATTTAATTCTTTCAGATCCAGTCAAGAATAATAACTTTTTTTTAAAGTCAACACAATAAAGTTTGTACATGTCTAAATATTGAACCTATCGAGCTAGTTTCAATGTGTTTAAGCAAACCTGACTCTTACAGACTGGTGATGGAGTATTCTAACTGTGCAAGTTGGGAAAATAATATAACAGATTAGTATTTCTATTTGAAATAATTTTTCCTCCCAATAGTTATTAATAGAGGTGGGAAAAAATGGTGTAACGATTTTTACGCGAAAATACGCGAAACTACGCGAAATCTACGTTTTAAAACGACAAAACACGAAATAAACAGTTACCTTAAATATTTACGAAACTGGTCAGTTATTTGGCCTAAATAAATCCCTTATTTTTATTATTTAACTACAATTTCGATGATTATTTTAGCGTGTGCGG
>PNEQ01001431.1:14117-51661 GCA_003012365.1 Medauroidea extradentata | reverse complement strand
GTAACCGCATTAAATATGAAACTATATCATCTGCGCGCTCATCAAACTCATCTATCCGACCAAACGAAGCCATTACTCCCAAAAAACGTAACTTTCCTTGGCTAACCACCTCGTCGCCACTGTTATGTATTTGGTTCGTCCGCCATCACTGTTTATCCCGTGCTGCCAACCATATCACCTAGTCGACAGTACACTACAAAAGTCACTTCATTATATTGTGTGACTTATTAACTTATGTAATGTTTTTAATGTTTTATGATGTGCACTGAATTTTTTTATAAAAAAAATGATATTATAGTTTTAGTTTTCTCTCTCTCTCTCTCTCTCTCTCTCTCTCTCTCTCTCTCTCTCTCTCTCGCTCTCTCTCTCTCTCTTTGTAAACCTCAGTGCAGTAATTAAATTGAAGAATTATACTGTGGGATTCAACATAATAATTGTAGAGTCTATCACGAAATTAAAATTAAAAATTTTAGATATTTAAATTTGACTGCTAATGAGAGTTTGAAAGAAGTCTTATGAGCTATTCCTTTCCTGTAGTGTTTGGACTCGTTTTACTAAGAAAGAAATTTTAAGCATCGTTTCTAAATTAAGTACTTCGTGATAAAAAAAACAGCTGTCCAGGTACAAAATTGCTAGATAGAAATGACTTGATGTCATGATGAAGGTGGTGGCCAGACCATATTAACCTCGTGGGATATCAAGACAGTGTACTCACAGAGGCGCCACATTTATTTGACTGCTCGAACAGGGACAGTTTATTTATTAGACCAACACTATCCATCTGTAGTCTTTAGACAGCAGATGCGCCACAGTTTTTCTCAGATGTGTTAAACATTGGTTTAAGCTTTAAAAAGTGTGCTGTCATAGCAGGTACAATTTATTTTCACTTAATGTGGAGATCTTTTCTCCTAGAAATATTTGTTGTAATCATTTACTAATAACCACAATATGCTGCAAGTAAAGACTGTGTGCAGAGACAACTTTTAAAGTTGGTTGTCCCTAGGCACATTTTTGTGCAACTCCCCTAAGTAGCTTAAAGGTCTATTTTCTTAGAACTTCACTTGCTTTCAATTAATTTGTACACTTTCTTGACAATACAAAATAAAAAAGACACTATCAAATAATATTATAAACAGCTCTTAAGTCTTAATGCGAGTGAGCTGCAGATGCTAGTAGTTAAATGTTTAATAGCAGGCAAACAATACAGAATGGCTGCATATCCGCTGTAATGGATACCCCTCCATCGCACAACATATTGAGCCTATTTAATAAATTAAAAGATTTAAAATCAAACGTACGCACAGTAAAAACTCTTACTTGTCAATGTTTAGATTATACTCTTAAATAATGTTTTAATCTAATACTAATGTAATGTTTGATTATAAGGTTGTTGGCTGTAACGAAACACTCACGTTATCCAGAAATTTGTACGGAAATATGTATGTACTTTCACATAAGTAGCCTACAGTTGGTACCTTGAATATGCCGCCTTACAGAAGCTGCCACCCCTAGGCCAGTGCCTAAGGGACCTACAGTAGTTACAAAGCCACCCTGACTGTGAGTGGAAGAAAGAGCAGACTCACCCGCTTCTCGACTTCCCAGGGCTTGGTAATGGCAGCCAGATCACAGACTGTCATCGTCATAGCCCTCAACAGTTCCCGGTGCTCCTCCCGACCCCAGTTGTACGACTCCGACCTCACCAGACTGAGGAACATGCCTCGCTTCCTGCTCACACAATAACATACACTCCTCATCAAACTGCTACAGAAAACTAACACTGATACAATAATCCAATGTAGAAGAGAAAATATCAACTACTGTACAGTAAAACCACGTTACAATGTTCCTGCTTATAATGTTTGCCTGGTTATGAGGTTACTTTCACTATGTCTCTAAAACTTTTATAATGATAAGTTATCCAGTTATGTTTTCCTAGTTATGAAGTTACTTTCATTACATCCCTAAACACTTTTATAATGGTAAGTTACCATCTTATAATGTTTTCCTAGTTATGAGGTTACTTTCATTAACGTCCCTAAAACTCTTTTGTAACGGTAAGTTACCCTCTTATAATGTTTTCCTAGTTATGAGGTTACTTTCACTAGGTCTCTAAAACTCTTTTACATTGATAAGTTACCATCTTATAATGTTTTCCTAGTTATGAGGTTACTTTCATTAGGTCCCTAAAACTCTTGCATAATGGTAAGTTACCCTCTTATAATGTTTTCATAATTACGAGATTTCTTTCACTAGGTCTCTAAAACTTTTTTATAATGATAAGTTACCCTCTTATAATGTTTTCCTACTTATGAGATTACTTTCATTACATCCCTAAAACTCTTTTATAATGGTAAGTTACCTTCTCATAATGTTTTCTTAGTCCTACATCTATAAAAATCTTTTATAATGACAAGTTACCATCTTATAATATATTCCTAGTATGAGGTTACTTTCATTAGGTCCCTAAAACCCTTTTAAAATGTTAAGTTTATACTGGACGAGGTTACTTTCACTAGGTCTCTAAAACTCATTTGTAATGATAAGTTACCCTCTTATAACGCTTTCCTAGTTAAGAGGTTACTTTCATTAAGACCCTAAAACTCTTTTATAATTATAAGTTACCCTCTTATAATGTTTTCATAGTTATGAGGTTACTCTCATTAGGTCCCTAAAAATCTTTTATAATGGTAAGTTACCCTCTTTTAATGTTTTCCTAGTTATGAGGTTACTTTCAATAGGTCCCTAAAACTCTTTTATAATTATAAGTTACACTCTTATAATGTTTTCATAGTTATGAGGTTACTTTCATTAGGTCCCTAAAACTCTTTTATAATGGTTAGTTACCCTCTTATAATGTTTACCTAGTTATGAGGTTACTTTAGCTAGATCTCTAAAACTCTTTTATAATTATAAATTATCCCGCTTATAATGTTTTCTTAGTTGTACTGTTACTTTCATTACATCCCTAAAATTCTTTTATAATGGTACTTTACCCTCTTATAATGTTTTCATATTTATGAGCTTACTTTCACTAGGTCTCTAAAATACTTTTATAATAATAATAATAATAATAATAATTTACCCGTTATAATGTTTACAGAAGCGTTATAATAGGCTTCTACTGTATAATCTCCGAAACTCAGAAATTATAATTTCTTTCACTACAGTATTTCACATGTATAGTATAAACTGTTCATGCAAATGTAAATAGTTTTCAAGTGTATACTGTAAGAAACATTGCCTTTAAATAGGTATAGGTTATCATGATTTCAGACATTAATCAAGAATATGATAGAATCTGTGCCCTGTGATTATTATAGTATTTACTCGCATAATGACCACCATTGCAAATCGCTGCACCATTATTTTCAAAGACTTAAAAAGTATTTTAAAAAACTCTCATAACGGCCGCACCTACTGTATCTTTTTCAACATGTCAACATGTGACAGTGACACACATAAATGGATTAACAAGATTTTCTAATAGTTTTTTTTTCGATGTTTATCATGCCCTTATTTGTTAAGACAAGATCATGCTACAGATGAGTAAATATAAAAAAAAATTATTATATTTACATTTTATTTTACACCAAAAGAAAATCTTTAAAAACCTCATAATGACCACATCCCTCTTTCTGGGTAAAAAATTTGGTCAAAAACATGTGGCAAAGGCAATTATGCAAGTAAATACTGTATTTACAATACTTTATGTTAACAAGCAGCGAAAGATACTACAGTAGAACCCTGTTATAATGTTTCTCAAGGGACCCAAAAAATTTTCACATTATAAATGGGAAAACATTATAACAGGGTAATTTTCTATTACAAATCAGTTTTAGGGACCAAATGAAGGTAGCATTATAAACAGGAAAACGTTATAAGTGGGAACACTATAACAGGATTCTACTGTATCTGACTAAAAGGAAAACCAAAACCAGGGCTATAAAAATTTGTACTTTACAAAGAATGGAATATAGGCAACACTGCAAGATTGGTAGTGTCAAGTTGCTAATTATTTTGCAGTATGTGAAGAATATTCGATTACAGTGTAACCTCTATGTATTGTTTCTCAGGGGACCGACAAAAAATTTCACTACATGCAGACATTCAATGGATGTAGTCTCGAAATGCTGACAAATAAGAAATTAAACCACAGAATGTGTTAAATAGGTGCGGACATTCAATACATCTGAGTTCAATACAAAGAGGTTCCACTGTACTTATTATATAGTAGTTATGTCTTACATTTATAATTTAGCAAAATTCTAATAAACAGTAAGGGCTTGATTAACATAACATCAGTTTAACCTTTACATTGGCACATTTTCATTTCTAATTTCCTGTGCATATTCTGGGAGCCTTGAAATTGAAGAATTGGTAGTTTACTGAATCAACTTAAGTAAATGAATTTTATACAGAACTACTGTATTTACAACTGTCCCTAGGCTAGAATCACACTTTTATCGTTATACAGGCATAAAATGACACATTGAGACAAATCTCTCACACAACAGGAAGACTGTATGCTCATTTAAAGCTTTACTCAGTGAGACAACAGGTGAATAAGTTAAAATCCGGTTAATTGACAATGTGTTCTCAAGCCTTGATTGCACAAAACAGTTAAAGGAGATAATCTCCTATACTTGAAAGTAACATAAGCAGCATTTGAGAACCCCTACGAACACAACATACTACGCACACACTGATGTAATTTCAATGCTACAGTATCCTCACCTGAAATACACAGCCAGATCCGTCGACAGGATGGCATCCTCCAAGACTTTGATTATCCTAGAGTACTCGTCTGGCGACACGTTGCTCAGAATCTGATTACCCTGTAAAAAGGAAACACAATAAAGTTTAACAAATGGCCTACATACACATGTTTTTGTACTGCACAAGACTTTGTATGTAGTATCAACTTATTAATAGCCAAGCGATAATAAATACAGTATCACGACCACATCACACATGAATAGGATAGATTCTGACGCATAAATTAATTTGAAAAGCAAGAAATTTATGCTTCTGGACTGTCTATCCCTTGTCTGCATTTCTCATTCATGTAATTTTTATTGGCTAAGAAGCAAACTTCTTTGAATAAGATTTCATTCATAGTCAAATACTTCAAAAGAATAACTTTATTCAGAGATTATAAAATAAGGATTTCAGTAACATATTTTGTTGTTTCAAAAATGTGTCCTAAAATGAACACATTTCAATTTCTGTGAGAAAATTGTGTCATGCAAGACCATAAATTAGATCTACAATTTGATCTTATCACTAACGTAGCTCTGGGTAGCACGGTAAGAAAGTTTTACACTATGTACTGTCTTTAAGACATTACAACTCTACAATTCCTACTCTCTCCGCTTGATGCTTAGAGATTATCAAATATTTATGCTAAGTTTTAGGGTGTGTAATGAGGAAAGTCCGTATTTGTAAATTTACATCATTGTAAATAATAAAATATTATCAGCCGGCATTTTCAGAAATAGCAATACAAAGATTTAAATGATAGAATGAGAAATTGTGAAAAGTATCTTGTCAAAAACAGTGCATAGGTACTCAAATACATATTTTACTATAGCTTCATTCAATAGCTTTTAAAGAATGTGAAATCCATAGAGCATACTTATTAATCAGAATGCTATATATGTTTAAATTACAAGTGGCAAAAACGTAAAAGTTATCTGAAAGGAAAAAAAACCACTGCTTTAATAACGAAACATTTTAAAAAGTAAATTGTTAGTAACATACTATAAATTAGTACTAATTTTATAAATATACACATATCTTTGCATTCTTTGAAATTGAAATTTTTTTCTGAAAACTTTCTAATTGTCGTCTCGAAATTAGAATATAAGGATGCAGTTATTTTTAACACCTGCACACCCATTCAATACATCTCTATGAAACAAAGTTATCAATTATACAAAGAAATCTTCTTGACCCTCAAAGTGATACAGGAAATATTACCGTTATGTTAATTTGTAAATGTTACGCATAAATTAATTTTATTTTGTGTACATGATTAAACAAAGTTATTGCAAATTATATTGTGTAATTACAAGATAAAAAAAATTCATGTTTCATTATGGTCATATTCAAAAGCTAATGATTTCATGGCAGATCTCTGAAAATGCCAAAGCAGTAAAATTCCCTATATAGTAAAAAAACTCATATTTGTGACTATTTCAAACGGAAATTCAGCAATATAAAAATGACCTACATGTGAAACACAAAACGTTTGTCATTCTTAATCCTTACTGTTAAAATATGCAGACAGACACTGGTGTACAGAATCAATTTGACAAAGTTCCATTTCAAATAAAAACATTGTTTAAAAAAAAATTTTATTTTGAAAGTAAAAATATCCTGCTGTCATTACATGAAGACATTTAAAGTAAGTACTCTGAACAACAGTCTTCAATCCAGACATCTGCACGTTATAACTGACACATATCTGGAGGACAATTTCAATTAACAATAAGAATTGTTGCATGAATGGAATATCAGAGCTCCACCCGAATGTCAGACTTTTCAGTAGGCTGTCCAAAACTAATCTGGTAAACAGAACACATTATGGCAAAGTGTGCAGACTCTTCTTCTATAAATGAGGTAAAAATGTTCTCCCAAAACGGTAGCTGTGGAAATCCAGACAGCCACCTGGCCTTAACCTCAGATAACAAACCCTTATTTCAAACTTCCCGCCGCACCTTAGTTCGCCCTCTGGCCGCTAGGTGTACTGATTACCAAACACCGCTGGACAATAGACTTCAGTGTGCCTCCACTCACCTGATGAAGCAGATGTAGTCTGCGAAACATTGTGACTGCGCATCCGCGGAGAAATGTGTTCGTCCTATGTGTGTGTGTTTCTATCTACAAGTACCATCCTGTTAGTACTTGTGCACAACTCTTTCTGTTTTATTTGTAATTAGTAGCCTAGCGGCCTTTCCCGCCATTGTCCTAAATAAAATTGTAGTTTTCTACCTTCAAAATTTTCCATTTTTTGTTAGGTTAAGTTAGGTTACATTGGTTAGGTCATGTAGGTTGGTTAGGCTCTGTTACTTTACCATAATGTTTCGCATTTTTCGTTAGGCTAGGTAAGGTTAGGTTACCTAACCTTAATTAAGGATAACCTAAACTAACATTACCAAATCTAACAAAAATTGGAAAACTTAAAAGTAAATTAACTTAACTGAACCAAAACTAACTTTAAGTAATCCAACCTAACTTGCTTAACCTAACAAAAAATTGAAAACTTTTAAGCTGGAAATCTACAATTTTCTTCATGTACGACTTCTTTTATTGTCTATACAAACACTTTTCATTAACAAACTATTCCTCTAAAATCAATAGTTTGGCCAGTACACAATGAGTAGCTATTCTTAATACTGTATTTACCAATTATTTATATTAGTTTTATGTCATGGTTCACGCTGACGTCACAAGGTGATGATACCAGCGCTCTTATTGGTCAATGCTGACTTCTCAAAGGCCATGTGCTCGTCCCAGTTTCATTTGAGCAAAGATGTTTACTGACAACAGGAGAACTTCAATTTAGTGTAATCTGATCAGTAGTGACGTATGATTACCGGTAATTAAAATCTGGGCCCTTACCACTTCTCACTCCTGTGCACTTTCTCACAACATGTTCATGTGTACTGTACATTTCTGGATGCGAGACTTCAGTTCAAAATGTAGCGGCCTGCATAGTGACGTGTGTTTGTCTCAACTTTGAGACTCCAGAACATTTTACTTAATTTCTACTTAGTCTTGAATTGTTGACAATACAACTGAGGCATGTTTCACGCCTCCAAGTTGCCCAAGTACAATAATTGCATAAGAGGAACCAAGAACTAAATGGTTGTGTATGTATACATATATCTAAATAAATGTGTACACAATAAATCTTTGGGTTAAAACAAAATTCCTGTGTTTTTCGTAAGTGTATTGGTATCTCTTGGCCATTTAAGAGGCGATGACTGTCAGTAATCATGCCATCATTAAGGCCTGCTATTTCGCACCTTAAACATTTCTTGCTTCCATTCCAAGCTGGGTATTTGCTAAGGCGGCGCTGTTCAAACACCTTCAAATTTCTGAATACCTAAGGAACAATTGCATGAATATTTTGTTGGGGCCTCTTAAAATGTCTGCAAATTTCTTTTTGAGCCCGATCCATTTAGAAAAATACAAAGTTGATTTGTAAAACCACAAGATAGAAGATTTAGTTTCACAGTACCTACTTAAGCCGTACTGCTTAGAGTCCAATAGAAGAAATACTATTAAAAAAAACACTGTGCACACTTTTAGCACTAAAATTCACATGCATAAAAGTGATATTATTATTAGTGTCAGTCCCCGTGTTGTCCGGATCTCCATTTTTTACTGGTTCTAGCAATTAAGCACCCAGTAAGGACAACTTTTAACTGGAAATATAGGTTACTATTTAATTTTATTTGTTATTTTCACAGTATTATTTTAAAATTTTGTAGAAAACCGATATTAAAAACATTACATCTAGCATGTACAAAAATCATGCTTACATATTCCACTAGTAATACTTTTTAATATAAATGAGAAGGAACACAAATTATTACCTTCGCAGTAAGTAAATTTGTATTACCATGTTTACCTATGCACTCCTTGTAACCATTAAACCATGCACCCCTTTTTTTAAATACAAGTTGTAGGCTTTTGGTAGTCGCACGCAAACAAATTTGCTGCTAAAATTAGCCAAAAGTCATGTTAAACATTCATCTTAGCCACAGCGATGTTAGAGTTTTATTTTTATTTTAGCATATACATGAATTAGAAACCAGCAAGAACAATTTTAAACAGTTTTTATTTTACTTTTACTCGGAGTACACAAACTACACAAGCAATGTCCCGCCATATTAAAATATGTACTACTTTTTTCAGACACGGGATAGTGTTACCAACTCTACAGTTCAATCACTGAAAATATACAAATTGTAACTTAATTTACCCAGTCAACAAGCGAATGCACACAATATGACGTTCACATGATACATCATAAAATGTTACATGTATTTATTACTACCACTCCGAACAGTAGCGGATACACAACAGTGTGACTACGTGGCTATAATACAAAAGCGCAACTTGCCAACGAAACGCGAAATGACAAGTATAAAAGCCAATAAAAAGAATAGTCAGCAACATAATACAAACATAATTATGCCATTCAAGAGTCCAAACAAAGCGACGAAAGTGTGAACAAAGTACACCAGGCATGCAACGTGAGATACAACAGTAAACATTCAAAACAAATTAAAATTACTGGCATTACCCAGCCCGAGTAGACCAAAATGTTTAGTCACGACGAACTGTCGACATTGCCACCCTGTAACTTGTTATTCATTTTGTGCCAGTCTCTAATACATGACTCTGAGATGTACTTACGACCAACTGCACAGTTTCCTATTTCTTCTGCTTTCTTAATTACTTTTAGATTCTCACTCACCGTAAACAAACACAATAGTTTGACATTTTATTTCTCAAAGAACTACCAAAATACTAACGTACGTAGTCATTATGAAAACACTTATCTGCTACGCGCCAAAAACAATGCCGCCTACACATGTGAGTACATAGTTATCGATCACACGTGAGTAATTGTATATCAGCATGTCTGTGTGTGTGTGTGCCTAGCAACCCACGCTGTTGTTAGGTCTCCGCACATGCCAGTTACCTACCCACATAGCACCCAGACTTTAAGTACGACTTATCCATGTAAACTGCACACCTCCATTTTTGTGATCCAAATTTTGGAAAAAAAGGTGCGCAGGGTACATGAGTGAATAAGGTAAATGGTGTTTGTCATGGAAATAGTAGAACCTCTATCTACAGTTTCTCAAGGGACTGACAAAAAATTTCAATACATGCAGACATTCAATGGTTGTGGATTTAAAGTACAGACAAATAAGAAATGGGACCACAACATGTGTTCCATAGATGCGGTTATTCAAGACACCTGAGATCAATACAAAGAGGTTCCACTGTACACATATAACAATTTAGGATTTATGATTTAGTATACTAGAAAATACACCACTCTTATTGTTAGGATGGAATTTTTCTATCAATGAACTTGATACTACACTGCATGCATATTAAAACATGAATGAGAAGGCCTGCTGTACTTTTTATTAAATGTACAAATGAACATCAAATTCCTTGTATCAATTGAGAACCAAAAAATACCTTTATTAAATATATATTTCATGTTTGTTAAACAGTTTCTGTTAACAATGTTTCGCAACACATTATTTTATCAACAAACTAACAGCATTCCAACTTGCAACACGTCAACACGAACTAACCTGACTATTGAGAATCATGATGCACTGGTCGAAGTGGTGGTGCTCCATCGTCGATGTGGAGTACAACCGAGCGAGCGGAGACGATGCCCTGGCAACACAGCGACACGTACGGCATTAACTTAAACATCAGCATTCATTTCAACATACTTTATCATGTTACATTACTTGGGAATTTGATAGCACTAACACAAATTATCATCTAAAGCATTCTATAAACTTGCTTCAAAGTTTTACAAATTCATAGATAACACAAGTAGAGTACACAGTAGTTGGCAGTATACAAAATCTTTTTAATGAATGTTAATGCATAGCGAAATAAATTTAAGAAGTTATTGTTTTTTTTTTTTATGCAGACTATTGCTAGCGAATGCTGCTGATTCAAAGACAGCCCACAGGTACATAAAAGGACTTAGCATGAGAAAATGAGCAACGAACAACCAAAGAAATGAACCAAGGAAGCCAGAAAGGCTATATCCAACCTGAATAAAAATAATTCTGAAATGGGAATAATAAAGTCTTACGTAATGGAAAATCAAAAAACATTAATAAGTAAGTCAGACAAGAACCAAGAAGGTGCATGAAAATGGTGACAATGATGGACAAAAGAAAATAAGGACAACAAAAGTGAACAGTGACAAATGGTTGTAGACAAGACAACACAACTAATATAAAACAGATGCTTCCTTCGACGATAATAGCTGCAACATTGTGGGAACCATCTTCAGGCACATGAACAATCTGAAGAACTCTCGCAGAATAACTGACAGTTGGTCATACACCTCTAATTGTAAAAATCACTTGAAGTTCACATAAACTATAATGTTTACTAGGTTTTGAGTAATTTTCACTTAACACCATTATTCTAAATCTCTAACCAATGTGTTAACCAAGAATTTCTGTGAAATTAACTGGTATACAAGAATAAATCCTTCTTCTAACAAGTAGTTCAGTGAAGTACTTACTTGATCTGGAAGGAATTGTTAGTCCCTCTATGGTCCAGATCATGACAAAGGCAGGCAATCATCAGCGCTAAGCACTCTATCTCACCAAATATCTTCCACCACTGTGTAGCCTGAAACAAGCACATCAAGCACTTGTAATACACATAGGCCCAACTTTCCAAGTCTGAATCCTTCATGTATGTGCATCAACTGCATGTAGAAAAACAACAATTACATTGTATCTACAGTATACTGTATTATGTGAAAGGGCTTGCCTGATTAGCAAACAATGTGAACTGCACGAGTTCAGTGGAAAACATGTGACTCCAAAAATATTAATAAAAGATATAATTCTCAGTGGGCCAGTTTTAAACATCGTACCAACCACTCACTGCACAAAAAGTAGCATGCACGACATTTTTAAACGAAAACTGCTATACTGAGAAATGCCAACAATTATTATCTTAACCACCTAAACACTCAAATTGCATTTTTATAATTCATATTTAAATAAATAAAGAAAGAAATTTTCAAAAAATATATTTCGGTTTCGCAGTAAATTTGAATTAGAAAGCTTGTATCTAAGATTTTCCTTAATTATTTCGTTAGCCAAATATAATATTTATTTTATTTTAATTTTTATTCCCCATTTTAATGCTGTGACTATAAGATAGGTAAGCAGAGCAAATCATTTACATTAAAATTTTGAAGTTGCATTCAGACATGGATGAAATTTTCATCTTTATTGTTATAAATATTACACGAATAAATGTTCAAAGTAATGTTTACATTAAGTCACCAACAACAAAACTGATGGCATTTATGTGCCTTAATGTAGCAATGAAGAGAAAACTTATGAACAAACGCTCCAGTGCTGTTGCATTTCTTGGCTACGAACAACCAATACTGCACGAGAAAGATGAACTCCAACACATGAGCAAGAAGTGATCACAGCTCTGCTGTCATAATACGGGAGACTCCATCCAACTCCAATGTTAGGCAAAAATAAGTTAAGTTATTTCGCTTCTTTGGTACCATTATCTCATTATCAACAATTTAATTACCATAGTATTCTTGATTACGTGCCAATTTATAGTTTGCCTTACGACCCAAGAATTTTGATTGTTACTAAAACTGAAAGCATAAAATCCGTACAACAATAGTCAATACCTTAATAAATATGCTTAGGCCTTAAAATTTTTTTACTTACAGACCTGAATTTCAGACATTTCCTTCAGATATTTTGTTTTATTATTACTAGTATTAATGATGGAGAAATGGTACAATGCAGTTGTATTGTCAGCCTCCTAACAAAGCAGAATGACTTGACTTCTTTTTTTCTGCCTTCGTATACAGTTATTAACATGTTTTTTAATTACATCATGTTTATAAAGCTACTAAGTACTCTAAGGCACAATTTAGCACCATCTGGATATAGTATTCATGTATCAAGTTAAAGTGAAACGAAAAGGAAAGTCATCCAAAAAGCTGTTTTCCTGCAAATTTAACTAGTGTGGTCATCTGAATTATGAAGGCAGAACTGGTCTGTGGCTCATGATGTAAGTAAACAGCCACACATTTTAGTCCATCACAATATAATAACAATATCTTTGCAAGTCTCTGACATCACCGCAGTGAGCAACGCCATATGTCACGAGAATCACCTGCCTAAACTTACAAATGCAGCAATGAGAACAACATGAAGGAAGGAACTTACCGTGATGATGGCGAACATCATCTGGGCGACGTTAAAGGCGTGCCGCCAGTTGTGGTACGTAACGTGGCGGTAGTTCTTCTTGACACTGAGGAGCCACCTGCACAGCACCTCGTAGTCTATGTGGAACCTCTCGATGAAGTCCAGGTCTAGGAACATTCGTATACAGGCCTGCCACAATGTCACAACCAGGCCCCAGTCAATTCCAGTTCACAAATCACAACCTACACAGCACAAGTGTCACCATACATCTTTGTCCCACCATGATAGGTACAGAAATCATGTATGCTCTATACGGTATCTAATACATTATTTAATACTTCACTTTATTACCAAATAGGACTATTTATTACATAGTATGTAGACATTTAAAAAATTTAATATATTTTCATCATTAAAAAACTGAGTTTAGTTAATTTTCCAAAACTATACACACAATTTTAATAGCAACTGCTTACAGAGTTGAATTATTTTTTTAATATACCATTATTTTATTTTAGATTTTCAATGCAACACATCCACGTAAATTTTTCCTCTAAACAAGTTTGTATATGATTGATATTTTTCTTTTGAAGTAATCATACTCACTACGAACAACAGTAGCTTCAAAACCAAATTATGTCACCTTGAGAGTGTCGTCGTCATCCATGAGAATGTCGTCGAACTTGAAGTCGTGCAGCTGAAAGTGCTGCGCCGACGGAACTCTCAGCTTCTGAAACATGTGCGTTTATTTATTATGTTACCTCTGTTCTTACACTATAAATTAATTTTAAAAATTTTTATATTATATAACCTTTACTAAAGGATTTATTTTTTCAACACCACACAGGTGCTGCGGTGAACATTCACAACACATCTTTCAACAAAGCTGAAATAAATGTACATTGATGTGTCCAGCCTCAGGTAGGGTCATCATACAAGATGGAACGATGAGACGAAGGTAGAACCAGCAGCTATACCCGCGACACATCCTCGTTGCTCAGCCAGGCTGAAGAATGGATAAGGTGAGAAGAAATATGGGTGCGACAGTGGCAAATACATAATTGGAAGAAGCAGAAATTCCCTGTAAAAATTTGACGTCAGTGGCAACATCAATCACATTCCTCACTTGCAAAAATTGGTACTGCCCCACGAGATACCCACAGCCTCGATCAAGTATCACATGATATTTGCACCGACGCAGCGCAGCGCAAGTGCAGAGCAAGTAAAATGGGTTTTCTATTGCACGTGTGTGAGTATTTAATTCCAGTGCAGCACAACCAGATGCAATGCAGGTGGAAATTTTGCGTTGCATCCTTAAACAGCTATATTTAATCAGCCCCCAGATCACCTGAGTGAGAAGAAATGTCCATCACATTCCATACACATGTACATAC
The DNA here is from genome assembly GCA_003012365.1 of Medauroidea extradentata. Taxonomy (NCBI): domain Eukaryota; kingdom Metazoa; phylum Arthropoda; class Insecta; order Phasmatodea; family Phasmatidae; genus Medauroidea; species Medauroidea extradentata. The sequence goes on along the minus strand of PNEQ01001431.1, from coordinate 37,281 downwards.
GTACTGTATGTGCTAGCAAAACCCCTCGTAAGTGCAGCTGCGTGGTTGGCAGTAAGGCACATCCAAACTTACAGCGAGATCAAGCAAACTCATCACAAAAAATTATAATAGTGAAAAATATTAATTTTTGTTAATACAATTCATACGCTTTGTACACAATTCACTTTTAAAGTCCACAAGTGTGATACATATTCTTAAGAAATGTCTTTAAAAGAAAATAATATTTTCAAACAAGGTTACCTCCACTGTACACCAGATAATCTCTCTAAATGTGTAAATAAGTCCTGGTATACTGCAATAACAAAATACTAGTGTATGTTCACAACAAGTACGTAAAAGGTACCCTTCCTGAAGCTGTAGTTGCACCTGTTTAATTATAAAGCCCACTAGTGACAACAATCTGAATTATTATTAAGAGTTATAGCTTCAGCTGGAAGTCACTGAACAATCCGAACTGTACCAATTTGCACCCGCAACAATGCATTCTCCATTTATAACCACTTGTATATGACAGAAGATACGTACAGAACAAAATGGAAATAAGACGGTATTAACTTCTGCAAAGGAGTTATTTTTTTAAAACAAATTTCAACTCAAAACTTTATCGACACGCAGGCAGCAGTGTGGAAAGACAACCTATGAATTAGGCTGTCTAGAGTGTGAAGTGTTCAGCCACTTCCCCATCTTGGTTAAATATTTATAAAGTGTTTTTATTTTCTTATTTAAATTTATATGTAAATCTTTCTTAACAGGCTATATGCCATTTTCAGGGTGAGTTTGTCAGGTGTCCGGTGTGATGCAACAGAATTCAAAACCTAGTAATTGGGGACATGTTAATTTAAATTCACCTTTTCAAAATTTAAATATAACATAGTCAAGGAATTTTAAAGTAGAATCATTTGATTATTTTCCTGGCTTGTTTGGTTTCAAATTGACCACAGTAAAATTTTAATTATTTTTAATGATATAACCTTTTCTTGTATTTTGACCAATTTTTGAGTTTTGGCAATTTTAGCTTATTATTATATTTGCTCTGGTGAAGTGAGTAACTTCAGGTGTTGCAAGCTTCTCCAGGCTGTAGGATTTCTGGCGCCGACGTTGTGGTTGATCACTTGCTTCATGGAATTCTCTCCATGACGTAGGTTATTGACGCACGTAGGTCAGCCATCACAGGGGGTTGCTTAGGGTATTGCGCCGCGAAAGTAGTTCCGCTGTTGCGCACCTTTTGTCCCAATTATATTATTCGTGTGGATAAAGAATTTTCTTTCAATGCAAGACCTATAAACGGAAATTTTGGAATCCTTTGTGAGCTGTTTTATGTGTAATTTTGCGGGTTTTGTTAAATGTTGGATACTGTTGTATTACTCCGCCGTGTGCGCTATTTGTTACCATGTCCGTTGCCGTGAGAGAACAGTTGGTGCCGGGCGCTGGCCCGAGGCGGACGGAAGTTAGTTGTAGGACAGTTGAGGCCGGGCGCTGGCCCGAGGAGGAGGTGAGTGAGAACAGTTTGTGCTGGGCGCTGGCCCGAGGCGGAGGTGAGTGGTAGGACAGTTGGTGCCGGGCGCTGGCCCGAGGAGGTAGCGGTGGTGTAGAACAGTTTGTTTGTGCCGGGCGCTGGCCCGAGGCGGTCGCGTGTTATACAGTTGAGGCCGGGCGCTGGCCCGAGGAGGAGGTGAGTGAGAACGGTTTGTGCCGGCCGCTGGCCCGAGGCGGTCGCTAGTAGAACAGTTGAGGCCGGGCGCTGGCCCGAGGAGGAGGTGAGTGAGAACGGTTTGTGCCGGGCGCTGGCCCGAGGCGGGCGTTAGTTGTAGGGCAGTTGGTACGAATAAGTGATCATTACCTTGTTTTTTTTTATTGAACTCACGGTCAGACATGGTAACGCCGGACAGCTGACGGGTTTATTTGTGCTTAGTAAATAACGGCCTTTTGTAAGAAACTGCCTTTTGTAAACATCTGTCAAAGTTACAGTAATAAATCAACAGTTGACTGAGTAAATGAGTTGTTATTGGTGAAATCACGATGGTTAGTTAACCCTGAAAGTAAATCAAACTGAGCTATCCGGAGCACTTCATAACATAACCTCAACACCCACGCCGAGTGACTACACCAGCAATAGAAAACACACAGCAGACGCAGGACGCGTCACAAGAGGTAAATACTCAGTCAAGACCCTGTCGGCAAGAAATATGTAGTTGGATGTATGCTTACGTTCAATCTTCAACCTACACCATTACACCATACAGCTAATCTTTGGTGGAAGGCATTTATCAAAGTGAGTGGGGTTAAACTAGCACAACGATTTATCCAAATCTTATTTGTAAAATCTATGAACTATAAATTGTAACATAAAACTTAGTAATTTATTTCTTTATTGGCACTATCTTATGTCCAGACCCCTATATGAATAATAGTTTAAAAATTATGACGCAACTGATGGTTGTTATGGAGCTCCATGGAACTTAAAAACTGTAACTAAATTAGTTCTAGTAAGAAAATATATCGCCAGCAACCAGGGGTTGACTTCGTAACACCTGCCAACCTGTATAAAACAGGTAAAATATGTCCGGCAACTGTCTAGTTGGCAGATTGTCAACAATTCTCAGTGAAAACTCTTAATAGAAACGTCAATAGGCAAAAGTTTTTAAACTTTGTAACAATGATCTTAGTACTAAGTAGTGCTTCCCTTAAACACACAAAATAATTTTCAAAAAATTAAAATATTGACATAGAATATATTGAAATACTTCTACAAGCACATATAACTGACATTGTGATGGTAAGAGCTGAAAGTATTTCCAAGCAAGAGCCAGTACTAGAGAAAACACTCACCCTCAGTCTTTGTGCATCTTCCAGCGACGCTGAAGCGTGGTAACTCAACACCTCTAGTGTGACGCTCTGCTTCGCCATCGCTATTACCGCTCTCTCGTACCTGACAGAAAACCACCATCATGTAGCTATCTGCAGCAACTGCATCATATTCACTTATTACTTCACACACAAACACTCGCAGGACACTCACATGTGTGTGTTGTGGATCCCCATACCGCAGAAGATGGCGAACGCTTCCACAAAGTTTTCGTCGTTCTTGGTGAACGGCAAGTCATCAAACTTGTTTATCAGCTGTTACACAAGAAGAAAACTTATCACATCCTGCATTACAGCAGTACATACATACAATTCAATTACCTTAGCTTATTTTTTTATTTATGGTTTCTCAGGCAACTAGGCAATCAAAAGTCAATTAGAAAAGTGTTAGCCAAATACTGTGAAAGTTCATTACAAAGAGTATGGTTTGTAACATCATCTGCCCAATAGCAACAAGTTTATAGTACACCTTCCCTCCATAATACCAAAAAGTAAAATTATTTGGATATGACAACAATCTGCTATAAAGACATTTTTGTTGCCACTGAATATTGTTATAAAGATATTCCACTGCATCAACATACAAAACACACACAACAAATATTTATATTCTGTGCAATGGCAGGTTTGCATTTTTTCACTAGCTTTGACCAGCTTCACTAGGCAGTGAGTCAGCCAGCAACAGAGATGAAGCATGAAATGTTTCCAGACAAGCCGTGTTTAGCATGACTACACACAACTCAGAGATTTCTGTAGAACTATTTGAGAAGTAGCGCAAGATCCTGCTAACTAATTCATCATCAATACGGTAATACGTAAAAATATATGACTTAAAATTCAGTCATCACAACACACGTTCACTGGTTGTACTGGCAGATTTTAACAGAACTTGCCTAGACAACGCTGTCAGATTTAAAACTAATTTCCTTGTTACACAAAAATGCTTCGCCGGCGTACCCAACTCTCCGCTCTATAAAGTTAGCACAAGCCAAGCGACTTACCGCCTGATAAAGTTAACATAAACCAATGAAATGCTGTGACTGCACACTAGTGCAAACTATATGTCTCCTGTCTATAGAATTTGTATGTTCCAATTTAGAAATTCCAGTCTGTGGGTACTTACTTAGACACTATTCCAGTCAAATATAAGTTATAAATAGTAAGACGTAAAGCTACTAGATTCTGTAAACATGTAAGCACACCTGGATGACTCCAATGATCTGCCCTGACGAGTTCTTGATCGCCATGCAGAGAATACTTCTGTGTCTGAACCCGGTACCTTCGTCGACCGACGGATCAAACCTCTCATCCTCGTATGCGTTTGGAATATTTACAGTCTAGAACAATAAACAAAACAAAGTGCTCATTTAAGAAAAGTTCAAATGAATACTGTATATGGTTGCCAGATATTATTTTAAGTAAACTATACCAATGCTTCCTGCCTGAGGTTCTATGAACATCAGCAAAATGACAAAGTGCCCAACGCTAAAGAACAGATGGGTTCACATATGTAGTTACACAGAGGAAAAATTAATATGGAACAAGGATGAGTGAGATGATGGTGGAACAAGGATGAGTGAGATAATGGAACTGGAATGTACTGGCTAAATAAGCATACTAAACACACGAAAATCTCAAACTAAAATGCAAATTTCCTTCATCAACATGGTAATGGAACAGTGGATTTAGAGGAAGGTAGTTAATTTTTCTGAGTGAACCATGTTTTTCTAAGTATATTTTACATTTTTCTATGGAAAATATTGTTCCATCAACATTTTTATAAGAAGTAACTACACAAGCAAAATTATTTGGTCTCTTTAACTGCAACACTTTAATACACAAAATACAGTATTTCTAAATGGTGATATATTTTGTTGAACAGAGAATTTAGTGACCATAAAAAAATATATAAATTGTATCTGTGGATAAAATAACAGAAACAAAACAATGTTTTTAAATATGAAACTTTTATTTTGCAATATATGAGTATAACTAACCATTATTTATCCCAAGGAAAAGAAGATGAAGCTTTAAAAAAATGCACATATATTTACAAACCAAAAGTGTGGGAGAGTTATATTAAGGTGCCCGCCTACTAGCCGTGCGTTTGTGTGAGTGAGGCACGGCGCCAAGGGCGATGCTGGCCGGCTCATCTGGTGCGGTATCAACACTACCGCAAGACAATGCAACTGTGTGCAGTGGTATTGTAGATCACTTTCCTAACACTTTCAGTCCTGACCCCGTGTTTTTATTAGTGAATAGTTTTAAGCATAGTCCATTGCATGCTCCTAGAGTAGCTTCACATGAATCCCGTGAGTAGTTTTTCAGATATAACAGGTTGAAAAAGCTGTTTTTAGCCATTTTGAGGAGCTCCGAAATGATTTTTCTAATTGACGTGATGCTTTCAATCAACTCTTCAGTCACCGTTTGTAGTATATTTTCTTTTCGTTCATACACACATTGGGCATTTGTGGAATAGTTTCTTAAATAAAAACCTATTTACGAACATGCTGCAACACATTTTAAGCGCGTGGTAGGCGAGGCCCTTAATAAGTATTTAGAGGGAACTTGATAAAAGGAATGCTAAGGATGATACACACATGAACATCTGGTGAGTCAGTATTTCTAAGTACATAGCAACAAACTGGCTGACGTCTATTAGACAGCAACGAACCTCCATGAGACGTTCAGTGCTCACATTTACATCGTAACAGTAAAGTTACAAATGTGCTGCACATTAGTGTACTAATATTTGGATTTTGTACACAAAAATTATTTCAAAACTATTGGCTAGAAGCTTTTATTTTTCCTGAAAATGGTATGTACACAATTTCGAAGAAAATCAAAATATTGAAAATTTGAATATGTACCAACATGACCACAGTTAACAGACAACTTCAGAGTTGTTAAGTGAAGTTGTATTTAATTATTTTGAATTTTATAACACACCAATTCTCTAAATAAGGATTTCTGAATGTTAGCTTCCTTTACACAAAAACAAGTGAATAATGTTGTTCAAATAGAGCCAATATAAAAGGAATTACAGAAGTTAAGCTGTGATTGGAGTTGGTTAATTTACTAACCTACAATGCCTACTGCTCTACCCAATCACATGCATGTGTTACAAAATGAACTGTTACTGAAACACAGGTAATCTGTTCTAAAACAGGATGGATTCATTTGACACAAGAATACCCACACTAATTAAAAGCAGAGAAGCATATACTTAGAAATCTACAAATCATATATGATAATATTAACTGTTACAGAATCACTGAAATGTAACAAAAATAAAAAAAATAAAAATTAAGCAATTTGTAATTTTACAGCAATATTAAACTCAAGAATTAATACAGTAGTATAAAGTTTACGAATCTGCAAGGAAGCATGACTGTCACCCAAGAAAAAGCATTGACTGAGTTGTTTTCTGTACCCATTTGAAAATTATTCAAAATGTAACTTCAGTTGGTATCAATCTTTAATCAAAAAGTTATTTATTAAGGTAAAAAAGTGAGTGTCTAAAATGTAAACATATAACATGTAACCACAGACACATGTAAAAACTCAAACAAAAAACTTAAGAAAATGACAAATAAATAACTATTTTGTAGATGTGGGTAACTCCAGTTAGTGTGTTCTTAACAGCAGCAGGTAAAACTACACAAGATGAACTAACCATGATAAAAATATATCTGTAATACAAACCTGAAGGGACCTATATTTCTGCAGTTAGTAATAAAGAGAGTTGTACAATAATATGTTAGCAAAATTTTTCTAGCTGTAAATCTTTAAAATACTTTCTTACCATACCATGAATTTTTTTATACCAGTAAACTTGATATTATATTGTTTTATGTATAATGACTTTTTTATTGAGCGTTAAATTTAGTATTTAATTTCTCGTCTCATACCAAGGGCAGAGAGAACTACTTTGGGCAATTAAGAACTTTGTATTACAGAGGAACGTATGACCAAGGTTTTGCAGTACGGTACAGAGCAAGAGAGAGAGAAAGAGAGAGCACAAAGAGGAAGGCACAGCTAGACAGCAAGCGACACAACAGAGATGATCAAGCCGGCAATAAATGCCTCCCCTCTACATACCTCACCTGTGGTGGCAACATAACCCGTAATGCCCACGTTTATAGGGAACCGGCTCTCGAACGGACTGCAAGCAAGAACACAACGACAAGTCACAGTCCTGCCTCAACATTGTTGCCAAGTCACTAAGACACAGCACAGACGTACAGAATGGTTTACTTGCCTGGTCCGCGAATCGTTCTCGTCGCCGTTCAAGTCGCTAGCTTCAAAGTCAAATACCCGTGAGAAGCTCCCTTTAGACGCTTGATGGACTAGAAGCACCTTCAGGAATACAACATGAGTTAGTTGATAATATAGTATTTTAGCTCACATTATAAGTAAATTGACAATGTTACAAAGAAAACTTCAACAATTTTCCTCATACTAAAAAAATACGCAGTCGTACATTTGTTGGTTTTTAAATAATAATAGGTGGTGGTGGTGGTAGTAGTAGTAGTAATAACAGTTATTATTATTATTAATAGTATGTAGTAGTAATATTAGTATTATTATTATAAAGGTGCCACAATGGTCACATATTTGTTTTAAGTAATACACACACTACTATCACACGTGAATGTGGATGGCTATTTAAAAAAGAAACCATGCACACTTAACATCATGTTAACTTTTCACCATTTAAATATATTCACAAATAACAAACTATTTTTAATCTGTTTATAAATACTATCTATATATTATACAAGGACACTCTTGCCACTGTTGATGTAGCCCCCCCCCCCTCTTTTTATTTTCACAGAACCCTCTGTGATATGATAATTTCCTGTGAGTCCTTATAAAAATATTTTAAATAATAAAAGTTTTTTACTAAGTAACAATTTTATTTATTTAATTTTGTGTGTTAAAACTGAACCCTCTCCATACTATGAATAAAAAAATCAGACTGAGATTGCAAACTGGGGAAGTCATTCTCATACCCTTTCCCAAGCAAGAAGTCAGAATGAAGCAATAGTTATTAGCACTGAACGTATATGTCTTGAGCGCTAGTGAAAATGAAGTGAGGTGAGTACGGAGCAAAGGCAGAATAACAGAGCAATAAATACAGCCAGTCCAATACTTCCACATTTCCATATGTGAATGTCACGAGTTAACTTCCCCGGGAATCATACCCGGATCTTGAATCTGCTCACGTCACCAAGTAGGTGATGAAGATACCTTGGCAAAAGTTACAGGGTTCACAATGCAAGGTTACAAACATAAACTAAGAATGATGAGACTGTGGTAATATGTATGCTACAGTTCTGCGAACAATGCCAACAATGCTTACCTGTACCCTGGAACATTGTATGAGGGACTGCGTGTGCGTGAGGATACGCAGGACCATATGCTCGATGGTGCTCTGTTCCTCGAAGATCATGCGCGCGAGGTCCAGCAGAACCTGAAAGTTGAACATACTGGTTACATAGCGTAGTTGCAACAAGGCACATACACAGATTAAATTTATTAACACAAACTTACCAGTCGGTTATGTAGAGACCTGCTCAATTTGCATTGTAAATGGTGACCGGCTATAAACTTCACTACTCTAAACATACCAGAACATTATATGTGGTTCCACTGATCATCAACTATTGTGTGTTGTTATTTACATGTGTGACCTCTTTACAGAACATTGGTGACTCTACTGTTGGAACATTCTCTGTGGCAAGCTACAAACTTGTCAGCCAATGGAAAACATGAACGAGTCTATATCAATATCAAGTCTAGTCTGCTGCTAGACAGTAACATTAATTTTGCACATCTCTTGTTATGGGGTGACAGACGTTCAAGTGTGTGATAAATATTCCTCCACGTTTTGAAAACATCCAAATATCAGAGCAACAGATTAGCAATATGTAGCTATCAAATCAAAACTTATTTTTTAGATGAGTTATACAAACTACTATACCTGAATAAGTCTGCAAATTTTACATTTGAATCCTTTTCTTTCAAACTACGTATTAAAATATGGAACATCTGCAAGTTACCTATTAAAGCCTGCTAAAAAGTTTATTTGTTGTAACGATTGACTTTAACCTACTAATAAAGTATTCGTTGGAGTCAAGGGCGTAACAAGAAGGCAGAGGTAGAAGCTGCAAATCCTCAAGAAATGTCTACCCTTATTTAAATTAATTCTTTGAAAAAATCAACAAGCCTTGCAAAGTTTTCAAACCATATGTCAACATATCATAATAAAATATGATAAAAGTTTAGAAAGAGAACATTGCTTCTTCTTACAACCACATCAGTCAATGTTCACATAGAAGAGTTCAACATTGATCCAAGAAAATCTAGGTGTACTCTTGTCTGGAGATTATACAGTATTTTGATATCTGAATTAAAGTTCCTGATTGAACTTAATACAATACAAATTACAATTTACAACACTTAAAACACCCTAGTAATCAAATCACTACTGCATATTACCAGTACTAAAATGATTGTAGCAAAAAATCATTGAAAATTTTAGGCTATGAAAAATATTAATTCTGCTGTTAAAACCAAAAATATTAACTATCACAGTAGCAAACTTTTAATTTTAAAAGATAGAGATTTCAGCAAAGTGAAATATATAAATTTTTAATAGCTGTTAAGATGCATATGAAAGGATACTAAGAATCTTGCGCAAATGCTTGAAAACACTTATAAAACTGGCACACACTGTCATCTTTAAACAGAGAGCCAGGGTGGACTTTAAAGAAACATTTTTCTTTATAAAAATTGGTTAAGATGGCGTGAAACTGTCTAAATAAAAAGAAAAATCTTCAGAGGTTTTTAAAACCTTGCAGCAACCAACCTGGTGTAAATACTAAGAAATGATCCTATAATTTTATAATTTATTCATGTTGGTCTAACACCTGCACTGGTGAGTTTTAAACCACAGACAAGTCTCAAGTCTGACATCTGCAGCTGCAAACCCACCTGGTTCCTTTTGACTTCCAGCTGACTCTTCTCGTAGAGCTGCGCGTTCCGCAGGCCGATGCCACAGAACTGCAGGTAGCTGGCAAACACCTTCTCGTCGTTGCTGGTGAAGCACGAGTCGTTGTGCTTGTTGATGACTTGCGCAACTCCTATCACCTCCCCGTTGAAGTCTTTGATGGGCATACAGAGCAAGGTGCGAGTCTTGTAGCCCGTCAGGACGTCAATGTCGTGGTTGAACCTGTCGTCCTGGCAGCATAAGAACATCATTTTAGCCAGCCTCGACTACTCAAGGACCATCAGTTCTGTTATCTTATTGTTTTCAAGTTGCAGTAATACAAATACATAATTACATTCAGGTGGACGTAAACACATTCCTCCTGGAGCAAATTGCCTTGTTCTAAGTGGAGAGTGACGCACTGGAGGACAGTATATAATAAGGAAATATAGTCAATATTTACTATATACTGTATCATGTAACATCAGCAGAAAAAAAAAAGAATATATATATATATATATATATATATATATATATATATATATATAAATAAGTTCAAAATATTTAAATATAAACATCTTTTTTAAGGTGTAAAAAAAGGCATATACCTTTATCATATTACATATGTACAAACAAATAACTGAATGTACCAGTCTACAAATGTGTCAAGTACTCGCCTGGTAATACCATCAGAGTGAATAATACTGAGGTCTGTGGATGAATAATACTCTATAGTTCTGGCTAGTACCAAACCTATCACATTGGAGTTTAAACAGGCAATCATTGTGAAATATAACTATCTTAATTGACCAAATGTAATAATAACTTTTGGTAAAATTTACTGTGAAAGAAAGTATTCGTAAACAAATTTAATAACCATTAGTTTATGAAAGTGAATATACATAAACATAAAATTTTAAATACAAGCTGTAAATTTTTTTTAATTTCAAAAATTCTCATATTACAGTATTTTTTCAAAAGTTAAAGTTAAATAGTTTTTGTTTGAACAGTTAGTTTTAAAACTGATCTACTATAAAGTAACCTAATACAACAATGATTCCATTTATAATCTCTGTGGCTGAAAGCCTTGAAGGCAGGGTCCTTAACATACTGACAAAGAGGTCATTACAGATGGAACCAGAGAGACTCAGAGATATTGAGATAGATCTTTATCTTCTTCCTTCTCCTTGTGTACTTCTAAAATCTCTGTGAATTATGACAGCACGTAAAACTATCAGCAAAATATAAAAATTTAGTTGCAGCCTGCAAAGAGAAATCATCACATCAAATATCTGGAGTGATTTTGAAATGAAACATTATAAAACAGGGGAATTCGGACCAGGAGTCAGATGCACGTCCTCACGAATACGGGCCCCCATGTCCTGATTAGGAACATCTTTTATCAGGCAGCGGGTGGAGCATTTGATTCCTGGGAGAGGTCTACCCACGATTATTCGCACGTGGGAAATGTGGCGGATGTTGACGTTATCTGGCAGGTTTTCTCTGCATACTCCCTGCTTCACTCTCCTTTAGCATTCCATTTCGTTTCCACTGTAGAACTTGGCAGATGAGTATGGGCGCACAGTTTGATGTCTATTATTGGAGTGTGATGTCCTGCCCTCGAGTAAATAACAAATAAATACAGTATAAAGAGGTTACGAGAGAGCCAGGGTATCACACACAAAACTGTAGACTTACAACTGGGTGTCAGTAGGCATCAGATTGCCTCGAAGGATTATCCTATAATGGAAAGTCACTGAAATGAGAAGGACAGGGGGAAACGGGTGATTCCCGTAAAAACCCGACCAGTGACATTGTCCAGCATGATTCCTACGTGCAAAAATTCAGAGGCCAACCCCACCAGGGATCGAACCTTGATCGCCAAGGTTGGAGGCGGGTGGTCTGACCATTACACCGTGTCCTTGAGTAAACTCCCCATACGTCATTAACTTTTTATCTCATTTTTCTCATTTAGTGTAAATATGAGGTGCAATAAAGACCAGTTATATACTATTATCACCATGTTTGTATTCAGTAATGTACGCTCCACATACAAGCAGGTTGGTAGCTATGCCCCAGGTGGTGGAGGCAGGACGTACCTGGTAGGCGTCGGGTATGTTGACAGGCTCGCCCGACTCGGCGACATAGCCGACGATGCCGGTGCCCCAGGGTATGCGTATCTCTTCCTTCTTCTCCATCTCCTGCAGCGTGGAGCGAGAACAAACGTCGAAGAGCTTGGACACGAGGTATCGACGCCTGCCAGACGAGGGAGCACTGGGGCGCTCTCCTTGGACGAGGAACAACGAGCCACGGTCCGCGTGCAGTAGCATGCTCACGTTCTGCAGGATCTTGTGACACAACGACCTCACATCCAGCTCGTTGCAGATGTCCTTCACCTACACACACACACATCTCTGTACAACAGGCACCCTTACTACGTGTCAGCATGTATGTAGGAGCTGACGAATATAGGCAGCAGCATGGCCAGTTACACTCCGAGAAGGGGGGAGGGGCAAACCTGATAAAACACATGCTAAGAAAACGTCATTTAAAAATATTTAACATAGTGAAAAATTATATGCATTATGCTACAAGCATTGATTAAGTGCTGATAGTATGGCCAATAATAAAATTGTATTACTTGTTGGGTGAATTTAAAAACTTTTATGGGAGGACAGACTTGACCCCTCAGCCTGCCACCCTCCCTTCTGCTATGGACACACCACTGAATAAAAGGTGCAAGTATACTGAAGGTGAGTATATGTACACTGACCAGTTCGAAGATGAGCTCCTTCTCGTCCAAGTGTCGCAGCTCATGTCTAGAACGCCGGTGAGTCCTCGTTGGACCCTGGGCGCAACCCTGACACTCGCCAATGAATATAGATGTGTGTGTACTGGACGGGAGTATAACCCGGGTGTTAGCAAGTAAGACTGAGGTGAGGACGTGCACACTTACCAGCTCGAAGATGAGCACCTTCTCGTCAAAGTATCGCAGCTCATGTCTAGAACGCCAGTGAGTCCTCGCTGGACCCTTGGCGCAACCCTGACACTCGCCACTGAATACAGATATATGTGTACTGGCCGGGAGTATAACCCGGGTGTTAGCAAGTAAGACTGAGGTGAGGACATGCACACTTACCAGCTCGAAGATGAGCACCTTCTCGTCAAAGTATCGCAGCTCATGTCTAGAACGCCAGTGAGTCCTCGCTGGACCTGAGCGCAGTTCTGACACTAGCCACTGAATACAGATATATGTGTACTGGCCGGGAGTATAACCCGGGTGTTAGCAAGTAAGACTGAGGTGAGGACGTGCATACTTACCAGCTCGAAGATGAGCTCCTTCTCGTCCAAGTATCGCAGCTCATGTCTAGAACGCCGGTGAGTCCTCGCTGGACCCTGGGCGCAACCCTGACACTCGCCACTGAATACAGATATATATGTGAACTGGCCGGGAGTATAACCCGGGTGTTAGCAAGTAAGACTGAGGTGAGGATGTGCATACTTACCAGCTCGAAGATGAGCTCCTTCTCGTCCAAGTGTCGCAGCTCATGTCTAGAACGCCGGCGAGTCCTCGCTGGACCCTGGGCGCAACCATGACACTCGCCACTGAATACAGATATATGTGTACTGGCCGGGAGTATAACCCGGGTGTTAGCAAGTAAGACTGAGGTGAGGACGTGCACACTTACCAGCTCGAAGATGAGCTCCTTCTCGTCCAAGTGTCGCAGCTCATGTCTAGAACGCCGGTGAGTCCTCGCTGGACCCTGGGCGCAACCCTGACACTCGCCAATGAATATAGATGTATGTGTACTGGCCGGGAGTATAACCCGGGTGTTAGCAAGTAAGACTGAGGTGAGGACGTGCATACTTACCAGCTCGAAGATGAGCTCCTTCTCGTCCAAGTGTCGCAGCTCATGTCTAGAACGCCGGTGAGTCCTCGCTGGACCCTGGGCGCAACCCTGACACTCGCCCTGACACACGGACAGGAAGGTAGGGGTGCCGTCGATGGTGTTGACGATGGGTTTGAGCAGACCGCCTCGCTCGAACTCGTGCGCGGAGATCTTGCGGACAGGGGTGGTGGCTCCAGAACCTGCTCGCGACGGACAGCTGACGGCTGGGGGGTTGTTGCAGCCCAGGTCTGGCGTCCAGTTGGTTGGGGCGCCTGGCGTCGCCGTGGGCAGCGTCGCGTGCGACACCAACCACGAGTCTACCACGTGTCGAGTCGCCTTCCTGCAAGAAAGACAACCTACATCATTCACGTGTCGCCCATCGCCTGTTACAGAAATCTTAATGAACCATGCACCACATTACACAAGATAGGTTTTCTTACTTAAAAAATCTCATGTACCACTGCCACAGTACTACTCTATCTCTTCCCCAATAATTATTATGAGCGTCAGCAGGTTGCATCTTTCATTAGTCAGCACCATCTCGCAATGTTATTTAGCCCAGTGTATTCGAAATTATAGTAATGGAACTTATATCCTTTAAACATTCTACTCTACAATTATCTTGAAATTTATGTAAGACTGTAGCGACTTTAACCTAAAACAACAAAAATATACGTAGCCAGCATAACAAACTCGTAAATGCGCTGCTACCCACCAACTCTGGCGGTGCAAGGAGGGTTTACATGCGAGATTATATTACATGAATCTCAGCCACCTCATCACTACAGGAATTAAAATTAGGGGGAAATCATTATGAGCCGGTGTTTTCGAGTATTTTTTTTTTTAGCATGGAAACACTATTTTATTTTTACTTATCAGAATATCAAAGAAGGAGGTAAAAGATCATAATGTAAGTAGACTGCATGGAGATGAAGAAATGCCAGTGGTGGCATGTATGTATGTTCGAGAGGTACTGAGCCACACCTAATATGATTCCCTGCCACTGCACTCGCCAGAGCTGCCAAGCACGCCCATAGTTTCAGGTGAGGTGTCACAAGACATATTGGAAGTACGGTTTATTCTCTTATTTTCATTGTTTAGATACTCTTATTGACAGTAAATATACACAATTTTGGCTCTCTAGTAAAATTCATGACCTTGCGATAAGCTCCTAAATCCTTGACATCTGGCCAATAATTTTGACGAAATTAGTCAAACATAAATTTTAAACCATAACTAGGATATTTGGTTCACAGAGACGTCATAAAATGCCGATGTACTCATTGGCAGCTCAATCAGATGGCATTTATATAATGGTAAAGCTTTGTAAGAATAATATCAATTATAATGTCAATATTTGTAAACTCAAAACGAGGTGTGAGACCTCATCGTGAGGGAATTGGTACAGGAGAAACAGAAACACAGTTCAACTGCACAGGTTCGTGGTAGAGTGGCCAGTGTATTTACATGCTCGAAGTCACGTGTATTGACAACAATACTGGTGGCTGGCACTGCATTCATAAGGAGCTTGTAAGGATTTTCACACGCACACATTCAGAATGCCCGCTACAGAACAATGTGTTTTATATATCGTAATCAGTGTGGGAAAGAATACAAATAAAAACTTGACCTAATGACTTCAAGTACTTGTATAGCTGATGTTACTTGCCATGTTACAGCTGATTCCATTGCAGCCATGCCTGTAACAACAGTATGTATCGCATGCAGTCTTACGTTCAACCATTTTTTATTTATTCTGTAAGCTTGACAAGAAACAATGTACACTTCACTTTTATATATATCTCTTCCTTAAATATCATCTCTTCGCCATCTACAACTTTGACATTGCCGTCTTTGATCCTCAGCTCTAGATTCTTCTTGTCCAGCTGAGTGACAGATAATAGATTGTTCTCTAATTCTGGAACATGGCTTCACTGAGCTGCATTGTCCATCCTCCACGTTCTGTGCTCATCTACTTTGTTGTGGCGCACTCTCCATTGGCAGCTTCAGTCCCAGTTAAACTATCGTCAAATTCTTTAATGAGTAGTCTGTTAGGTGTCGTATGGTGTGTGGCACCAGAGTCCATAGATCGCTTCTTTGCGTGACTCGTTTGCGCACAAAGCCCTAAAATGCCCAGTGTTCATAGTGTTGTTTCCGTCTGGCAGTGCATTTTCACATACAACCTCGGCCATGAAAGCACCATTTTGCGACGATATGGTAGAACCTTTTCATCTCCACTCTTCCTTCAATCTCAAGTGTTGTAAAAAAAAGCACACAATATTCCTTTTTTCACTCCAGAATTTTTTTAGGTCTCTTCTTGTATGTTGTTCTAGGCACGTCTGTGATTCTGTGGTCATCTTCAAGCTGTGTTTTGTAATTGGATGCTCTTCTGTAATTCATTTTCGATGCAAGTGCCTTTAACTCGCTGTTCTCTTGCCAGCTGCGCAGTGCTTGCCTCCTCTCTTATATAAATAGCCTAGCTTTAACTGACAGTACTTCTTCGTCATATTCTAAGCTTCATATTAGGCCTTAACTGTAGAGTGGAAATTCTAAATGATCTAAGTGCCAAAAAATATATTCGAGCAAAAGGGAAAAACAGCTATGCAAGAGTATTCATACATATTGGACATGCAATCTTTCAATGATCATAAAAACTATTATGACAGTCATTGGGGCTTAGCTCTTACTGCAAAACATAGACACTGGCACATAGTTCATTTTGATGTAGCGTGCAACTTAATAATGGATAACTAATCTTCTCGGTAGCCATTTATTGTTTCAGAATAAACAACCAATTATTCACATTTAACAACTACTTCGGATTTCCACAGTTACAAAACATTACATGGGCCCATAACCTGTTGGAATGATACGTCGTTTAATCAAAACATCGATGCTATCACATCAATTGACAAGTCTGCCATATTTTTATATGCCTCTTATTTTTACCACACACATCGTTACCAACCTTGACTAAATATGCACAGTACCAATATAATCTAAAACAAATCCTACAAAATAACAATTTTGCAACACATACTAAATACAGCAAAGCGGAATATTCTCACAGACTTAACGTCAATTTTTACAAGAAATCCTCCTGCAAAGTTAGTAATATAGTGAACATGCTGTATAAATAAACTGACCGCATGAAGTAGTCCTGTACAAAGTCAGGATGCTCGTCAAGCCAGGCCTCCATGCGCGCATACTCCGGGTCATAGTAGTGCCTCTTGTCAGGCATATCACCGGCAGACTGCACCACTGGGCTTGGCGCCGTCTCCGCCGTCATCCTCGGCTCCTCGAAGGGGCGCAGATGCAGGCCTGCAACACATCATGTTCCACTCACTTGCATGCTCTCCTCTACTCTATACTCTCCCTGACTAGACTGTCCTAGATGTATAGCAGCCAGAGCTCGACTAGACAACAAGGAAGCCATCCACTGCATGGATACAATCCTCCTCAGCAATGACAGAGAGCAAGGAAGATCTTCCTGAGGGCATCCGAGGTGCTTGCAGTCTCAACAGAGAAGGCAAGACTGGAGCTATGGAAGAACACTGCTTACCTCCGTGGATGGATGCTAGAAGCTGAGTAGGTAATGATGGGAACTGGTTGTTGTGTAAGTACCTCAACAGGCTACTTTCATGATGGGAAGGCAAGAGACAATTTCAAGATATGAGACTTCATTACATGTGACGCAAGGTGTAAGTGTGAACAGAATCAAACCACAAGCTTCACTGTTCTCTTTGTCCAACATCGTGTACAGAAGATGATCTCCTGCAAGCCATCCTTGAGTGCGTGGTCATTGCTAAGCATATGGTACGTATAACATGAAAGACACGATTGTTAATGTCATTTGTTATTTTCTGTTTATTTCACATTTTTTACATAAATTGAAACATGTGTATGTTTCTGAGTCGAGATTAATAATAAAAATTTTCAGGAGGGTACAGACCACTTCATAAAAGAAACCTACACCTTCTTGAGGAAGCGTACCACTTCAGACAAGCGCCTAACATCAACTAATGTTAATGTTGCTTTTTTCAAATTTACGATTTAAAAAAAAAGTATAAAACCAATTGCCATATTAGAGGTTCTTACCCCTGCATTAGACCTAAAGCCTACTCGATATTTGATTCAGGTTTTACGTAACTCCATATCCAGCCTATCAGCCCCACATTAACGAACAAAGTGTTGCACTCCATCGCTGCTTTACTGCGGTCTATCACCTCATGACCATCACCTCATGATCGTCACATCATTCCTCACATGCTGCCTCGCCCTTCTACACGCTCTTGACATACGGAGGCCAGCGAATGACAAAGCAATAGTAAAGTTACACTTGTAAACCAGCTGAACAAGCGTATCATAGAATTTTATACACTTCATGTTGCACTCTACTAATCAAGAGTTTCTTTTAGCCAAGGACAAGATGTACAGTTCAGACGAAACATAACTTACATGATGACGTGTCGCCACGTTAACAGCGAGGTTATCTGAGTGAATGTATCTAAAGTCCGCGGTAAAACTGAACAATGAAGCACACGTGCAAAAGTTCACGCAGTCTATGATACGAGGCAAGATACACAGAACTGTAACTTGGGCTGACGAAAGAAGAAGTGACAGGAGATTTCTCTGTCAGGTAAAACTTATTTACTACTGTGAAATCGCTCGAATAACAGCTATCTCCTTACCAACCCCGAAGCATGGAATAAAACCGTAATAGTTTATTGTGTTTCGACCATTTTCTGACGATATTATGACCGCCTGACCGGGCATGTTTTGGAGCGTCAGAGGCTGTGTAACATGCCGTACAGGAATCTTTCACTGAAGCAAAGGAAATGCTGAATTTGTATGCAGTCGGTCTACCTAAATTTGTGTTAATAATATTTCTTTGATGGCAATATTTATTCTTTAAAGGAAATGAAACATTTGTTTAACGTAAAATCTATCATAAATTGAATACCGGTATCTGACTTTACCATTAACCTTACCACTGAATATTTTAGTGAGAATGCCGATTTTTGTTACCAATACATACTTACATTAAAAAATGGCTGCAGTGTTGTGGCACAAAAGAGAAATGTTTTGAGACGGCAGGCTGAAAAGATTTTTTACGCAATAAAAAAAGAGTGAGGTAAAACTGAACCCCCCACCACCACCACCACACCACAACTATATACTTATTGTTGCTTTGTACAGCAACAACTAACCGATGATCAGTATCGCCACACACTCAACAAATACTTTTTCACTACACCATTAAAATTGTATTTCATTATATAATTACATATCTTTACAAAATTAATTAATCTCGCACAGATATGCAATAAATACGAGATTATTAAAACAACATTTCTTACTGAGAAAAGTATTAGGTGTTTTAACTGCGAAAATAAAATTTATGTTTACATCAAATTGTGTTAAAATTGTAAACTTTATTTACGATCTTATTCCTCAGACAAGATAGATTTTTTTCTTCAAAATAATGTGTCAAAGTCAAATATTATGCTTTTCGTGATGTGCAAACAAAATAGGTGAGCATATTTACAAAAACTTAACAAAGTCAAGTAAAATGTCTTGCCTTAACAGACTTGAAATTATAGGCATGCCAAGCAATCGTTATTACAGAAAATACATTACATGCGAAAATATTTCTTATTTATAAAAATTATTGAAATTCTTTCTTGCGAAATTATTTGCATAACTTAAAACTCTTGGCATCTTAATTCAGCGTGAGCTAACTGATTTTCGCATGCAAGTAAATTTCCTTTGTTTCTAAATCACACCTCAGTATAGTTGTAAGTTTAAGAAGTGTCTTGCGAAAACTTTGCGCTCAAATAATTGCTTTTACAACAGCAATAAAATATCGACTTTTTCCCGCAGTCTAAGTCGCTGAAAAAAAAAAAAAAAAAAGAGAAATCGTTTGGAAAATACTAGCACGTACTTTTCGTACTTCCAGAAATACTTTATGGGATATTTTCTTTCTTCTTTTAAACGTTAGTCTCGTCCGTACAGTTTGTCTACGCCAATTTGAGCCTATAAATATTAAAAATTGAACACACTGTTAGTGAGGTCTAAACACTAAACATTATAAGTGTGGGCACTGCATTGCGTCTAACACTATTAACAAGGAAAACTGGCAACCGTGGCAGTGTTCAGGCTGGCCAGGGGACGTTAGTGTGCACGAGTAATTTCTTGGCTGATCACGTTTTTGCGACATGTTTCGTAACCTTAAGAACACATACTCCACGTACTCTCATCGAAATTCTTATCTATTCAGACACTTGTTTCAGAAAACACTGACAAGATTCTTGATATTATTTGAAGAGCAGATAAGACTTCTTATATTCTCACACGATAAGAAAATCTGTAGCTTTTCTCACCGATGACAGCATAACGCTACAATTTGTGAAATAGTAAAGTTTCATTTGCTACTGGAATAGACTATGTGGAAACTAGTCACTTAATATTTGTGAAACTATTCATACGTTATTTATTTTTGCAACTGCGGTATACAAATCTGGATCTAACTGCAGCCTTTCCTAACAAAATTTTCAAACTTTAATGTTCAAGAACGACATGTCTCAAAATATGGTATAACCGAAGATATAGTGTTAATTAAGATTTGCCCTGGTTCCCTAAAAACGAATTCTCATTTCTGTTCATATTTACTTCCAGCACATGAAAGTATTGAAAATAATATTTCTTGAAACGCTGAGCAATGGACGATTATTGTTATTTACATTAGTCACGTATTAACAACCGCACAAGACGAAGAAGTGGTAACACTCGCCTCGTAGTCTGAAGGTCCCGGGTACGAATCCCTGACCGGCCATTATTTCGTTTTCCCGGGTATTTTCCTACACGGTGGAATGGTTGCTTGGAACACGCCATGGCCGATTCATTTCCTCTTTCTTCCGTGCGCCTCTATCAAGGACGTGAAGCTGTGCGAGAGCAGGTCAAATACGTAATAAAAAGAACCCATTAAAACAATAATTAAAATAAAACATGTTCCCACAAGTAGAAGGCATTTGTCGAATGAGCCACTGGTCAAAATATGTAGGCACATGAGTTGTGCGTGCGTCGTTTGTTAATTAGTTTCCAGAATATTCAGTGTAACGACCACCGGAAGTGACGTCACAAACTGGCAGCAGTAAACAGATCCAAGTCAGAAACTGAGGCAGACTCCCGTGGACGATGTAGTCGTGTGCTAAGTTTGGAGCGGGCCGACGCGACGTTGTCACATCAAACATTGAGTCGCAGCTTACATAACGGCGTACATGTTGCACAGGAAGCATACACATGGCCAGTGCTGTACTAGCTTGAGGGTTGGACGTCGAGTTTCTCCAGACAGTCTCCGGTCGTTTCGTATATCGATCTCCAGACACCAACACTGCGGTCCATTGGTTGTCATAATGAAACAAGCATGAGGCAACCGTAAGTACGAGACGAAAATGTCAGTAGTTACCAACATCTGAAAAAGATACGTTAATGTGAGACTGAGGAGGTTAAAACACACGTTTTCACGTCGATGCACCGAGAATCAAACATCCCGATTTTATGCGTTTCTATATACACTGTTGCAAGTTGTATTTTATCATTAAAATGCAAAAAAAAATATATATATATTAAACTCAATTTTGGTTTTTCATTAAAGATTATTATTTGTCCTCACACACACTTGCCATTATTAGCCAAAAGTCTGACTCAAGTTAGCAGTTCTGCATTTATAAAATTAATCACTACACTGTTATAAGTAAATGATATACTGTTATTTGTTAGAAGTTTAATCAGTAACATTAATTCCTTACAATTAAAAAAAATAACAAGGTGTCAGGTTTTGACTCTCGAACTACTTTCCTCGAAGAATTATTTGGTCCTGAAGGGCTGGAAAAGACTAATAAGATCTCGAGGCCGTTGCGGGAATCGGAGCTTAAATTGCAACGCCCTTATTTTTCCCTGTCGCCCTAGGGATTCTCACAAAAAGAATAAACAAAGAGCAATTAGTGTGAGATTTCATGGTGTTTGCCTGTGAGCGTAATTAACGACTGAGAAGACAAAACAAACTGGGTCGTAGGAACCGACAAACAAGAACACGAGGAAGGTATCTCGTTGCTGTCTCATTAGACAAACAATTCTCCGGGGAAGACACGACGAGCTGCTGGTCCAGCGGACACCAGCTGCTAGCTGACTGCTTCATCATCCTTGGAACTGCGCTTAGTTGCTTCTTCAGCTTTTGGTTAGCGCCCTCAGCGAGGCCAGACAATAGCCAAGGATCATTATTTAAGTATTTAAGTGTGTTATTTAAAGTATAACTTGCAACAAAAAGAAAACGCGTATTGTTCAGGTCTATACTTACAATGTCCTCTGCGCGTGGCGCATGGATGGTGTAGCGTGTAAAGTTCTTTTTCGTGCGAAACCACTAAATTTATTACTAATACATACATCTACGAAATGAAAACACAGTTGAAACTAATAGTTAGAGATGATGGTATATCGCGAGAATGTTTTGTGCCAACATACACTTGAAAACACTGTACTTTCTTGTGACATGTATGATTGGGTGACACACGTCTGACACAAAATACCTGTCTGAAGACCAACAACAGGCATCAAATATTACAACAGCGGGATTCTTACTGGCTCAGTCAAATAGGGCAACAGCTCCAAGTACTAGGTAAAGCCAGTAATCTTCTGGTAAGATAAACGTGCGTTGAAACCCAGCAAACAGCCAAGTTTTCCCGCGATAAACCATCATATCTAAATATGATCCTATAATTTTAAAAATTCAGCTCGATTATAAGAAACAAAATAGGTTTAAAAACCCGCTTTTTGGCCTGCTGTAAGTACCGGCCGGATTCAAGAAACGCAAAACTAGGAACATGCGTTGGGCTTTGCTTCAAACTTTCCGCAAAAACTGTAGGGTCGCCGTTTGAAGTCCCATACGGAGAAAAATACAAAGTACTGGACTGAAATTTGGCTCGCAGTGAATAGAAGCGAGTCTGCTACTGTCGAGTATGGTGAGTTGAATCTCATCGCTCGCCTGCCTACACTGGCCACTGAAATCTGCTAGGACTATGCAGACAGACAGACATATACAGACGGCAGTGGGGAAACTTGGGACCACGACCAGCCTGCTGCCAAATGACGCGTGTGCTGGTATGGACGGCCGCACAGTCAAAGAGGACCAGGCACTGCCGAGGTAAAAATACCTCCGGCCAGGTGCGGCTGTAGGCGTCGCGACGCCAGTCATGTCGGTGGCGTCCAGACGTTCACCTAGCTGGTCGCCTCTGTCGTGTTTTCTTGCCGCGTCTACCACAACTATAGTACTGTCACAGAGTTGTCCTCGTTATTGTTAAATAGGAAAACTAGTGGATACCGCCTCTGTCGAGTCTTCTAGCCGCGTCTACCACAA
>PNEQ01001431.1:0-14017 GCA_003012365.1 Medauroidea extradentata | reverse complement strand
TTCTAGCCGCGTCTACCACAGCTATGGTACTGACACAGAGTTGTCCTCGTTATTGTTACATAGGAAAACTAGTGGATACCGCCTCTGTCGAGTCTTCTAGCCGCGTCTACCACAGCTATGGTACTGACACAGAGTTGTCCTCGTTATTGTTACATAGGAAAACTAGTGGATACCGCCTCTGTCGAGTATTCTAGCCGCGTCTACCACAGCTATGGTACTGACACAGAGTTGTCCTCGTTATTGTTACATAGGAAAACTAGTGGATACCGCCTCTGTCGAGTCTTCTAGCCGCGTCTACCACAGCTATGGTACTGACACAGAGTTGTCCTCGTTATTGTTACATAGGAAAACTAGTGGATACCGCCTCTGTCGATTCTTCTAGCCACGACTACCACAACTATGGTACTTTCAAAGAGTTATCCTCAGTATCGTACGTAGGGAAAACTAGTGGATATCGCCTATTCTGTGCCTTCTTGCTGCGTCCATCGTTACTATGGTACTATCGCAGGGTTGTCCTAGCTCTCGTACGTTGGGAAATGTACTGGATGTCACCGCTGGCCAGCTGATTTTCTCAAGATCACTCAACCCCCCCCCCCCAACTTTTTTTTACATACCACTACTAGACCAAAAATAATAAGTACATTTAACGTTCACATCTTACGACTACTGTAAAACTTGTCTGAAGAACTATTTTAGAAACGTAGGTAGCCTACAAGTTTTAATTATTTATATTTAATGAATATATAGAGTATTAAAATTATTTTACTAGAATCACTTATTCTAAACCTACACGCTATAATTCAACGTGATCTTCGCTGTTGAAAATTTATTTTCGTGACAAAATACAACCCCATCGCTTTATGTACTTGCGTATCCAATTTATGTTTTTAGTATGTTGTTATGGGAATTTTACTAGCAACAAAAAAGCAGATACTAATAATGTTCTGCAAGCTAAACAGTAATTCATTCATGAATATAATTAGGCATACTTTTTATAAACTCCCTTAACAAAGCTATCAGTTCTCTCACTTCAGCACAAACCACCTGATAATTTACTCAGCCGGAGGATCTGGGGAAAATGTATACAAAACGAGGTCCTCGCCAAATTAAAATGACTAACGCAGAATAATGCTGTTGTAGCGATTGTGGCTGAAACCAACACATACGAACTCTAGTTCCAGTCCTCCCCCTGTAGCTGTATGCAAACAGGCGCACGGCGCTACACGGCTGTACCACAGGTTGCCTACCAGCCGGAGAGTGGCGTGCAGGGGCAGCAACAAACAGACGCGACGTTAGCCTATATCATGGTGTCGAGGTTATAGCACCCACATGGACACCCCTCCTTCCTCGACACGAAGTCTCAGGATTTACGACTCATTGTCTTCCATACTTCCTCTCATCTCTCAGAAGTACTCAAGGACTCTCTGAGGCTCCAAGTCGTCGGCTGAGCAAGCCTATGATGCACCGACCAAAATGTCAAAGTTGCTCGGTGACTGTGCGTTAATAAGATTATATTTCCGGACTGGAATAAACTCAAACCGGAGAAAACATTGAGCAAACCGAGGAAATACACTGAAATGTACTTATGTTAAATTTTCCATCACGTTGGCACGTAAGATGGAGTGAACCACAAATAGAAAACGTAAGACTCATTTTTTTGACAAAAGATTGCTCAGAACAAATAACTCTTAAAAATGATTATATGGAGAGCATTTAATATAAGTATTTCGGTCAATAGAGTTGTTTTAAAGACTTATTTGGTTAGCTCGTGACTATTATAACCTATTACTTCACCAAACAAACGATTTGATACGACGACCACTTCATCTTCTGGTCGGACCGAAGTAAAGGTTACACCAATATTCTACAGCCCAGTCAACATAAGTGAGTCTACTGGATTACCTCACTTCACTAATAGTTAAGTCCACGCTAGGGGGTGTTAATAGTAGGGATTCGAACAAGGGCTGTAATTACACTCCTGAATATAGGACCTGCCACTGACACTGGAGACTTGAACCAGACACTGGCGTCTAGCAGGAAGGATGAGATGTACAGTTGTGTGGAGTGTTAATGCAACAACTCACACACCACTCAGTCACACTTGGATCCTCTATCTACCAGACAAGGAACAATACAACTGTCTTGGTGCGAGGCACCTGATACTGTCAAAGAGGTGGACATATTCTCGCGTTTGAGGCCTAGAAGAGTGGAAGCGATAAGGGTGACATAAGTATCCGTATAACGCCTCTTCATAGCCTCTAGGCACAACTCAATAAACTGGCCTGCATCATTCTCGTCTCTCTTTATAATTTTATAAATTAATATTTAAGATAAAGATAAAGGTGTGCTGCTGCACATGTAATATCTTCCTAATATCCGGCATCAGGATGAGAATACCGAAAAACAAACGTTTTGTTTGGTCAATTGTTACATGCCTTGGAACAAGACAAGTCTTAGTAGAGGTAGGTGCACGGGGGAAGGGGGTAGAGTCGGTCAGGGTCTGTATTAAAAAACAATCCTAGCATTCGCCTGGGGTTGTTCAGGTAAATCCTGGAAAATATAAATCTGGATGACCAGAGCCGGCGATCGAACTCGTTTCCTCCCGAATGCGAGGCGAGTGTTTTACCACTGCTTTGAAATGTACATACATTCCTCTAACGTTTATTAAATGTTACTACTGAGCATACATCAACCGCACACACATTGGGCAGTTTTACAATAAAGTGTTATCTTGCAAAGTTGTGTATACTGTTCGGCGGCCCAGGCAAGAGACGACCTCAAGGTCTCTTTACAACTGGCTGCACTCCTGGGCGTATCTGTATTATCACAATCCTAATATCAGTGACGTCACATTTACGCAAGCAGACCAACAATTCCTCAGTGTGATGTCACAAGCTGTAATATCATAAACCTTCCAACAAAGCGCAGTATATACAACACAGTGGTTATTTTTGCTGTGTAAAAAATTTGCATTCTTTTCATATAACTTCCATGGAATTGACAACAAAATCATAATGTTATTAAGATTAAACTTTTTTGGTGACCGCATGTTTAACAACTATACGATCTTCGTATTATTTTTTTTAAAACAGAATGAATACTTACATCTCAGTTTACAAACTTGTACGAATTATGTGGAGCAGTAACTTGGAAAACTATATTTTAAAATGTATGGGTTGAAAAGAGTAAAAACTACGCGAGATGAGAGAGCAAGCCAGTTAATATTTGTTTATTGAAACAGCGATGCTCTATCCTCCCTTGCACTGAAAAAAGTGGGAATGGATAGCATGTTATCATCCTAAGAATGAGTGTGACACTTCGGTACTTGTCGCTTTTATAGACACGTCATAATCTAAGTTAATGCCCAAGACACGTTACCTCGACGTAACATTCTCAGGCGAACAGTTTTAAGGGGAAAAGAACAAAATGTTTATAAGGATGCACTCTACCAACCATTCCAGTCTCTCATTTTCAACGTAGGGGAGAATATATAGAACTCTACATTTGTTCTTAGGCACCAGGTATTGCTTGAAGAAACACCAATATTAACCGATTTGTTCAGTCCTCTCACTCACATTTAAACATTTTGAAATAGCAATTTTCAAGGAAGAATACCTCGCTTTGCAGTTACCGTACGATATTGTTGCTATGTTGTACATCCCATTTTACTTCGGATATCACGTCATTGTGTTTGTTTCTGCAGTTTATAAAGTGCAGATAGACATCACAGTCAATAAACATGACTATAGGAATATAGTCAACTATACTAGAGTTAGTTCTACTACGTGTTAGGGAGATAGTCGAGTTTGGCTGAAGACAATCCCCACCACTAGTAGCGCAGATATCATTAAGGCGGATACTTCACACTGGCACTTAAGGAGAAAACTTCGGGTGAAAAACCGAACATTGCCGAAGGAAAAAGTTCTTTGCACAAGCAAGTATCCATATGATCGCATCTA
Source organism: Medauroidea extradentata (assembly GCA_003012365.1). Classification (NCBI taxonomy): domain Eukaryota; kingdom Metazoa; phylum Arthropoda; class Insecta; order Phasmatodea; family Phasmatidae; genus Medauroidea; species Medauroidea extradentata. The sequence continues at coordinate 10,058 of PNEQ01001431.1, read as the reverse complement.
TCCTAGTTTGCACTACATATTTTCGCAAACATTTTTTATTTGGAGACGTTATAAATAATTTCGGGAGTTTTTTAAAACAATTGTAGGTTTTTACAACGTGAAAACATGCAACAGTTGAGTGTAACCAATACGAGACAATGAAACCCATAATTATTACCGAACATAATTTTCGCACCACAGTAAAATCAGGTAGATGATGTTATAGAAATTAACAAAGGAAATTTTGAACAAATTGAAAACCTAGAGAATTATAGTTCTTTACAGCAAACTTCCGCTGAATGGTTTCCGCTTTATTGACAGTATTCAAGCAAACAAAACTGTATATCAAGCAATGTGCTTGTAAACCTCAATAAAGTCGCAGATGATACAGGAAGCTGGCTTATGAGGCGAACAATCAAAATTTCCGATGAGATATGGAAAATTTTTATCAATCTGTCAGTCGTAATATCTTCCACCGGCCATGAAAATATGTAACATGATAAGATTACGTGTAAGCATATCAAAAAGCGTAGTTTACTACGATAAGAAAATATCTATGCTTCATTGTTGAACTGCTCTCCCGCTCATTACCTCCATTCACGTAAATACCTGGATTCAGACTAAGTTACACAAGTCATCATAATTCAGATGTCCAACAGTTAAGGCGGCCAACTGGCTTACTCTCGAACTGCGAGCATCATGTCCGGAGTTTCTCCAGTAATCGTTAAATGTTTTTTCCTGCGATAAAAAATGACGAAAATGGGTGTTTTTGCGGCGTATTTTAAGTCGCGCAACTCTTGGTGCAGAATCCTTATACAGGTATAGGCACGTATTGTAAGTATTCATATTTAATAATACGACATACAACGGTAGGCTTACCACTGAACGTCCCATACAGGCTCGTTATTGGCGAGTCAGTTCAGTGACTTGCTCCTAGAGTTAAAGATTTTGGTCAGCGCTTAACATCGAGGTCTTTGTGGGTGACATGACGTGAGAATGGAGTTGCGCCGGAATGAAGGGGCGGAGGAAACGGGACACCCCGAGAAAACTCGCCGGCCAGCGGCATCGTCCGGCACGATTCCCACGTGAGAAAATCCGGGGACCAACCACGCCGGGAATCGAACCCGGATCGCCATGGTGGGAGGCGAGAGGCCTGACCCCTCGGCCACTGCGGCCCCCTACTTGCTCCTAGAGGCTAGTGTGATGGGTAATGTGCGTGCTGTGTCGTCCTTGCTGTTACTATAGTTCTAGGTCTCGTACACGTAAAACACATCCTACCAGACGGCCACATATTAACTAGTTTCGAAATACGAACAGACTGCATCACTGATTTCCTTAAAACGCCTATTCAGGCGTCACCATATTGTATTTATTAGAAAACTGAATATTGTATTTTGGCCTACTCTTAACAGCTGATGAAAGGTAAAATGAAATATGTACTGAACAACTAAGGAAAGATACGGGAAGAGGGCGGGAGTGCCCGAGAACATCGGTCGACCAAGGACGAAGACCACCACGTTTCCCACATGCAAACTATCAGAGGCCATTACGCCGGGAATCGAGTCCGGATTGCAGTTGTCGGAGGCGAGAGGTCTGACCATACATTATTTCGAAATTCCAACTTCAAAATACAAACTTTTCCTATGAGTAAAGGTCGAAGCCACTTGAAATACCTAGTCGTGTAATACGGCACAACACTGAGCCAGATTTCAAACCCACACAGCTGAAAATAAGGATATTCCCTCGACTAAAGGTCGTAAATGAAGATAAATTACATACTCTATGTTCAGTAGCTATGTGTATTTTACGTGATGAAAGGCCTATTTCAAACAATACAGAAACTAAAATTGAAAGAGTTTTCCTGTTTATCAAGATTGCGGTGGTGCTGTGCGGACAACACCAGACCGGGAAGGTTCAGCAAGATGGCGGTGTCGGGTTTGGCAGCGAAGAAGCGCGAACTAAGCTGGACTGGACACACATCGCCCGGCGTCATGTTTGCGAGCGCAGAAAGCAGAGAAGACGCGTGTTAGCGTGTTATGTATCGCACGCACACACACACGCAGAGCCAGGCACGGCCAGGCACGGTAAGTCGTGCAGGTACGCACACAGCAGCATCCCGCCGCGCCGGTGTTGCCAACTTGCTTCTTTTCCAACTAAACCTCCTTCTTTACAGTGCCAGTTCACGTCGGTGGAAAATAATTATTTGATTGGCGTTGCTAATGTAAAATATATGGTTTTAAAATTGCGTATTGTCAGTTATAGTATTTTCTCTTCTAATTACGGTATCTGTGATAAAAGATATTACGTTGCTTCAGCCATGGCTATCATGATTGTTTCAATTATAAATATAGCAAAACATATTTCTAGTTGGATAGGAAATTAATTTTATTGTTTTCGCTTAAGTTTCTGGCTTGAAATGCTTTGTACTGTTGACAAAGCTGATCCTTCACGGATTATAATGGTTTACTCTATAATCAAAGTACACAAATAAGAAAGCGTCCACGATTGTTATGTATCTACTTAAGTATAACAAAAAAACTTTATATTTGTATTCCTGACTGTTATATTTATTTGTGCGGCGGTGGATGTAAAACGAGATAATAATAACAAGACGTATAAACGACCCTCCATTATTATCTATAACAAAAATCTGTAATACGTAGCAAAATGCATTCATATATCATTAAACTATATAGTAGACATATTATTTTGTAAAAAGAAAACGAGATGACAGTTACCAAGTGAATTACAACCGTATGAACAACAATCCACTGTGTGATTGGTCAGAATATGCTCAGAACTAAACTAATCAATGAACAGTTCAGTAGTGTGGTATTTTATATAAACCTCGCTTGCAGTCGTGAAGATTATTATAGATAATCAGCGTGGAAATACGTTGATCCTAAATTGACTGATTTCAAGGATATAATAAATTTAAAGAAGTAAATTTAAACGTGAAAATTTTAAAATAAATATTGCTATGTTAATAGCAATATATTTAAACTTCGTCCGCGTACTTTTCAGTTTAGTCCCTCTCTGAGTAGTGAAAGAAGTTAATATTGAGTACTTCAAATTATCTTGAGTATTTCTTACATACAAGTATTTCTATTTGCAATATTTATTTTAAAACTCACAATAAAGTGGGCACTTTGAAAACCGTCCTCTGAGGATTATTAGTAAAATAATAATTTACTTGTGGCTTTAATGTTAAGTTTATAGCACAGTTGAATCTGTAGACTGTGTTTATTACTTACACTGGTGTAAAATTAAATATAGCGATTATGCCCCGGGGACAGCGCACAGCTACAAGTATTCTCCATGCAACACTTCAACTATGATCCTGGCTACAGTATGGTTGGCAGCCATGGACAGCCCCGCACTTGGAGGGCCAGAGGTGAATGAAGTACACAGCACAAGTAGCAGCGTGGAATGTAGGAGCAGGGGCAAACGGAAGAACACCGAGAAATCCCGCCGGCCTACAGCAACGCCCGTCATGTTTCCCACAAACGAAAGATCCGAGACCAGCCGTACCAGGTATCAAACCTGGATCGCCTTGATGGGAAACGAATAGTCTAACCATTTTATAATTTTTTTTCTTATAAAAATGTTTGCTACAATGGCACGGCTCCCGTCTCGTCACTGCACCAAATATCTCTCCTTTCCCCTCTATAAGTTGACAAATTTCAGTAACTCAAAGTAAATTGTATTTTGTATTTGTTTTTTTTTTTAATCAGTTTAGAAGAACACAAATTTGCATCCAGCCTAACCTGGGAATCGAACCCAGTACCTCTCGTACCGTACGCCGGTGCGTATCCGACTACACGACAGAGGTCGGCGCCACTCTACCACCGTGGACCCGGCGTAAATTAACACATCGGCTAAAACAAACACGTAACTTACTCACTTTATCGTGAAACACATATAAAACCACAAACTAGGCGTGAATATAGAACATGTGACGTAGGTCGCATTACATCTGCACCATGGGCAGGCTGTGTTGTGATGGTTTTATCTTAGTTTTCCCCTAGCCAGGACGGCAACTTGCGTGGTCAGCCAGCATCCTGCACTTGCGCCTGTCACGCGGTGTGTATGCCACCCGCAATACTCTACCCAGTGGACAGCATTGTTCAGTTTATTGACTACGGTAATCTTGTCTCAGATTATAATAACTATGCTCGTTACTTATTGTTCTGTCCCCCTGGCATCAACAGATAAATATTATTGCACAGAGCTTGTAATTCATCCGTGTTTGGCGTTCGCGAATTGTTACTAGGAAGTCCCATCCGAGATGCGGATCGCAAACACAATGACAATATTTTTACCCTCGGAGAACTATATGGCTCCCGCTAAAGAAACTTGTACAATATTTAACATTACAACGCGGCTGTCCACCGAACTATTTAATTGTTTTAATTTGTTGATATTTGTACGATATACGGTTTGTTTTATATACATTTATTGTAACTATTTTTCAAAGTAATGACAATTGTTTAGTTTTATAGTCTTGTATAATGGCGTGTTGAAATTCAAATTTGCGTAAGAGAATATTATGACTGAAAGGAAAACCAACCGACTTTACAAAACGAAATTATTCACAGGTCAAGTCAAGATATGTATAAAATCCTCACTGAATTTGTTTAAATTTCAGATAATTTGTAACTCTTAAATTTAAATGCAGTTTTTTAAAATACAAAACATCAATTCAGTGCGGTTGTTATACATATGTTGACGTAGCCCGTGACACTGGATTTCGGTAAGTATGTTAGTTTTTCATTCAAGTATAAAACTTTCTGTTTACATATTTGGGCTTTTGAATGTCGTCTACTTTCCCCCATCGCACTTTTCCCTTCATTTTCTTGTGCCTCTGATATCTCATCGTTTATCGCTTCTCAAACTATTCTACTCTGAATTACCATAACCCTCTACATTATATTGCTGAAACACTGATTATATCACGTACACGTTCTTGTTTGGCCAGAAGAACATACAAACTCGAATGAAACTTTACGAAAATGTTTACTTCATGTCAGGTAATTCGACACATCACAACAATGTACAGAACAGTGTTTGAGGAACACGCTGTATAATCAAGGCCGCACACGTTGCACAACACGACACAACAGTCGAGCTGACCTTGAAGTCGTGGGCGGAGGCGAACTGGAGGCGTGGAGAGTTTTAGGTCAAGAATCTGAACTCTATCTCGCTGGCTAGCGTCTACAACCGGTTAACCTTGCTGCAGTTTCCAAACCCTGCCTCTGCAGTTAGCTATCTCTGCCTGTAGCCTCCTTGGTGACGTGTCTGCGCCTTAGAGGCCTGCAAGTATGATTGCGGTAAGGGCGATGCAGTAAACGCATCTCGCCTTGAGAAGGTAGGTACAATACAATTGTTTCCCATATATGAGTGATATATTAGTACTCACACATTTTTATGGAACAGTCAAGTGCATTCGGACGGTACTAGATCTGTACAGCAATATTGCTCTATATTTACTTTACTTACGAGCAACAGTCTGGTCACTCAAACTGTGAAAGGGTTTAACTTACAAGTTTCTTCGCAGTGCAATAATAAGTGTATAGTACACACATAAATATTTGTCTTCTTTGTTCCTGCATTGTTTTTACAATACCTCGAAATATCCGCAAAAGAACACAAATTTTCGAAAGCGAAGAAATACATTTTAAATATTAGTGGATAACATGAAACGGATATTCGCTTGTGCGACGGTCGCTGAGTTAAATTCCTAAAATGACAGCAGTAAAGTAGGTTGTGTAGTTTTATGATATGGTGGAAGATCTGCAGGCGGCCACAAAGTATGGGAAAACTGACGAAGACACTGCAAGTATAAGAGATGTACTATCTTGGTACACACGTGGTAATTCAAAGTGCTACGTGTGTTCTGTTCCACGATAAACTGATGAACTATGTTTATCTACTAACAGAACACGCACTTTAAACTATACTTCAATGTTTTAACAAATCAGCACGCATATCGAAAATATGTTTTAAATGGCCATCAAAGCGATAAAAAGGGAATTTTTCTGACAGCTCTAGCTAAAAAAAATACCAACATGAATCGCTAAACAAAAAAAAAAAAAAATAGAAGCATTCGTCAAACTTTACACAGACAGACTATAAGGACCCATATTATTAAGGCTACAACGAGTACACTACTCGCCATTGCAATAAGGGCGGTATTATTGTTCACTCGCGCAAAAGTCTAGTCCGTACGGATAACCTATTTTACTGTCTGCAGGTGATAAATAAAAGCTTGAATTGATAGCGACATTTAATTGGCCTCTTGGAACACTATGCCTGCTGCATTCAACGGTCCCCAAGCCTGGCATATACGGGTTGGTTAATTAGGGGAATGTGAGTGTACTGAGCTGTGCAGCGACAGTACAGTCAACTCACGAACAAAGTGCACTTCACGGCAGCCGGTAAATGTCATGTCAGACGTTACATAGAATATTTTATTTTGTAAACAATGTTCAACTTGTGATATTATAACGACTCCTAGAATGTGTTGCTGAGCTGTTATTTTATACATACGCCACTGAGAGCGAATATTGCCTAGTTGCAGTAAACCCCTGGCTGAGCTATAAATGGCGTGTGTCTTAAGGTTGTTCAGAACAATCGTAGTTTTATATTCGTATGAAATATTGTTAGTTATGTGGGCGTTATATGGAAGTCTATTTCCCTCTTACGAAAAAATTAGCTCAACCAGTTTTCCTATAGTAGCATTTTAAAGTAAATATAGGCAATTTTTAGTTCTTATACGTCGCAAAAACCAATGAATATAAATAAAATATAAAATTACACTGAATCTACATGTCTATGGCTGCTGCTTTACACGTTTTAAAATGCATTATAAACTATTTTTGTATTTTAAAAACCCGAAATTTTGAATTATAAGCTTTTTTGTCGATTTTTTTAATAGAAAAATATTTTGTAATGTGTTTTAAAACATGTTAAGCAGTGGCCCATGACATGCAGTTGCAGTGATAATTTTTTACTGTATTTATATTCATTGGTTTTTGCTATTTACAACAACTAAAATCGTGCAAATTTTGACTTTGAGATGCCATTAGGGGAAAACTGGTTGAGCTAAATTTATTTCGTAAGAGGGAAATATATGTCCTAGTACCGTTCACAAAACTATTCCATACAAATATAAAATCATGTTTTTTCCCAACTTTGACACCCTTAAGATCCTTGTTCTTCCAGATGTCACAGTCCGTCTGCTGGAGTTACTCAGGGCCGATATTGTAAACCTCTTTCGAATGACAACCAACTGCAATCCCCTTTGAGAAAGCATTGGTGAGCAGTTGGTTGTCATTCGAAAGTCGTTTATAGATACGGCCCTTAGTCTGTACATGAGCCTGAAGACACCAACACCAGTTCCAGAAATATAGCGTCTGTGGGCGTGAAGGAAGCTTGCTGCTTTTCATATGTTTTTGTCTGTGTTCACAGACATTTGTGTGTCTTGACATTTTAGTTGTTATAGTTATCCGCGCTCATGTTTGTCACCATTTTCCATGTACCTTATTATGATATTTATTTTATTGCTCTTTTGTTTTCTCCATACAACAGCTGTATTCCAATCCGAAAGTAATTTCTGTTGTTACTGTCCAATTTTTGTTATTTTTGTTTTCGTGACATGTTTCGTGATACTATCGTGATTGTGACTACGCAATATGTTCGTAGACAACAGTTAACACTTGTTATTTCTTTATTTATGTTTCATTGTGGAATTTTTCTGGAACACTGCACCACTCGCTCGCAATGTCATATTTCCAAAGACAGTTCAGTTGAGATCATGTGTTAACTTACAAAGCGAATGACATGGATTGATAATTAGAGAATCAAATGAGCTGGTAACGAGACGATAATTAGCGAAAAGCGCACACAAAAGTTAACGGACGGGGCTGTGATACAAGTACGCTTGTTGGACGGACAGACTATATGAGGGGTAGTTAGTTCCATGTTAGGGTAACTCGCCCACCATAAGAGGCGCTCCTCGTGAGTCATCACTTCTACATTCTTCACCACGGCCATCTTTGGAGTGGTGCGTGCCTGCTAGTCGCACGACGATTACTTCCACATTACCAGCTGGCCCCAAACCTGGGCATGGGCGTTACTCTGCCTTACAGCGAGTCCAGCTGGCGCCATCTAACTACACACGCCAACTACTGCAGCTACCAAGATATGTGCAGCCCCATGCTAAGACTGCGCTCGTTCTATGTGCTACATGTACCTCATATATACCTTGTTTAGCGTTAACTGACATTGTTATCTGCTTCCAGCCATTTGTATAAAGGAACAATCGTACTGTTTGTTCATTTACAACCTGAAATGTAAAAAAATACTAAATGAAATGTTCTACGTGTATCGCTAACATAACATTTAAATTGTTAATGTAAACTAGCTTTGCTCGCGAGTATTATTAGTAACTGATAATATTTACTTTAATTGAAAAACCTCTTTGTACACAAGATTGGTACTTCAGTCATCAAGTATTAGAATGTCCAAGCAGCTAGTTGAACTAATTCTGCAGCAGGATAAGTAGCTATAGCTGTCCACGCGAAAAGCAGTCTTAAGTTCGTCCCTGCCACTAACAGCGACTTCGCCTGGGCCATATTTATAGCCCTGCCTATTTGACGTTGTGGGGTAATTATAGACACCTAAGGTAATATGTTAATCGAATGAGAAACATCTGTTTACCCTGTGCACAACCATTGGTGACGGTGCCCTCAATTATATATTTTCGAAATATTCACTTTAACTTTATTGACATTACAAAGTTTCAGAGGGTAAAGGTTTCGCGGAAACGTATTTGGTGCCCCAAACATGAGATTAGTGAGATGATATATCGTCGGTTTACTGCCAAAAGTGACAATGTCAAAATGAGATAAAATTATAAAAATGCTAGGAATATGTATATGTTGTTCACGAACAATTGCCCAAGTTTAAAGTCTATTCGTCGTTTCGTACTGTTGTGTCACAGTATAGTAACATACCAAATTTTTGTTAATATCTACAATTAATGCTGTTTTTAAACGAAATAGCATTTATGACTAATCACTTTTGGCAGTATACCGACGATATGTAAGCTGATATTGTAGAGGAACCTAAGTGGAAAGCGAACTGCAATTTTACCCCTTTTAAAGACTACATGTAAATTGCACTAATTCGATCTGCCTTTTAATTTTTTTTATTTCAGAATTGAACGTTCGCACGCAGCTTTTAACGGAATTCGAGCCCAGAACCTCCCGGAATTTAGACCTGAGTGACAAACAACTGCGTCACGTAACGTCGAAATAATTCATGAAAATAAAATTTATTGAAAAAAAAAATATATATCTGTCCTGGGCTCATAGAGGTTGTACAACACTACGTCTCGATAGGTTACTGTAGTGAAACTCCTGTGTAAGTTGTTTCTCGCTGCTCGTTCCTGCTTTTCAGATCGTCTGCCTTGATTATTGACCAACTAAGTTTTATTCTTAATAATTACGTTTCTTACAAATAAAAAAATACATACATATTTTTTTTTAAATATTTACGTAAGCATCACTCTGACGCAAACAACACTTCAATATCGCTACTGGTTAGATAGATATGGTGGGTTGATGGAAAACAAATTTTGTGCTTTTTCACCCTTTTGGCTGTCGAATATCGAAATATTTTTAATTTACATCTTAGAAATTTGTATAAGTATCCAACTGAAGCGTAAATCACATCGCTAGCCCGTTCAGTCGAATCAAAATCGATCATTCACTAAAAAAAAAAAAAAAAAAAAAAAAAACACACATATCACCCCTGCACAGTATTGAAAAATCGAATTTCGAAAAATCTGAAAACAGTTTTGCGATAATTTCTGTAATAATCATCCTGAAGCAAAAATTAATTGTATATCTCGACGGGTTCGATAGATATCGAGGATTTATCTAAAACACGTTCAAGGTCTTTTCACCACTTAAGAGAGTAAATTTCGAAAAACCCTTGAATCACGTTTTAGAATACTTTATTGGTATCTCGTGGACGTAAAAAACACAACATTAGCCCGCTGGGTTCAAGATATA
>PNEQ01001430.1:54091-75902 GCA_003012365.1 Medauroidea extradentata | reverse complement strand
CATCCCTTAATATCAAATGGTTCCCGTCAAATTCAATAAAAACCATACTTGCAACCCCATCTTCACAGGGGTTTCCTGCCCTTAGGAGTGGTTTCCAGGCATTCGTTGCCAGACATTTTCTAACTGTTATTTTGCAAGGAACATCCTGTCACAGTTTGTCGCAGAGCTGATGACTCACCCTGTATATATATATATATAAGTAGTTCAGTAGTCCAGTTGCAAAACTCGTCTTGTCTATCATCAAGGGAAAATAAGTTCTGAACAATTTTGTGTAGCTTTTAAACGTGCGCTGAAGTTTACGTGATGATAGTTTCCAAAACTCGCCTTTGTAATAGTATTACAGTATATTTTATGTTAATTATTTATTTCATTATTTCAATGGACACTTCAAGGTAATATTTGTGTATATGAACCTTAAATGATCTTAATTAAGTCATGTATTTTAATATTTACTAATTTTAACCCCAACCTGATTGCAATAATTATTTTATTTTAAATTTGATTTTATATGTCAGGAAATCTCTCACAATAATTTACGTATATTTTAATTTAATTGATTATTGGTTTTACTGAGTACTAGTTCACGTTTGGTCTTAGGAGAGGATTTCTTCTTCCTTGCTTACTTGCTTAAGTATGTTTATATCTCTGAGCCTGAGAGGCATTGTTTAAAGCTAGTGTTTTAGCAATTTGTCTTTCTTACTCGCTGAACCTTCGAACTGTTAAGTACCATGGCAGATACTGCGATGGCCTGGGTTTTATATCTGCCGTCATTGTAATTTGTTAGGACACTACAGGGAGAGCAAATAACAGTATATTTTTTAGCCGTCTTAAGAAGATGCAGTAATTAAATTTGCACCAGATTTAATAATTTTAGTGATCATAAAGACATATTGTGAACAAACTTTAACCTGAGCAATTTAAGTTGACTTTTTATCAGCCTATTTGTTTTAAAGTGCCTTTGTCTTTTCTCTTGAGAACTATAAACTTGATTTGCGTTAAAATGTCTGAAATATTAAGTAACCAGATAACGATTGAAATTGACTTCAATAATGTTGAAATTCAGACCAAATGGATACGAAACTTGTATAACGGCCATACACAGAGGTTTGGGAGGAAGTTCTCTTACGCCTCTGCTGCAACTGAGTTTGCTAGCCCGACAAACTATTAATTTATTGAGCTACCAAATTTAACGTAACTACAATAACTTAAGAACCCGTTTATATTTAAATTATGTTGGAATATGTGTGTACTCATAGTGTGAGAGATTCTAGACATTTCATTTCTGACTTAATTGAAAAGCATCACAAAATTAGTACATTTGATTTTCTTGGTAATAAACCTACGTGTTTCAAAATTTGCAGTATTGGTAATTTCATTTGCAATTTACAAGTTATATTATAATGGTATCAAACTATCCTCTGTTTTCTTTGCTTATCTCTAATGCTACAATAGCAGCAAACCTTGTTCTATATATGTGTGTGTGTGTGTGGGCAATAAGGAACCAAAGAAGAACACTAAAGATGTATTATTGTCAAAAATGTCCATTACTTACTGCAAAATATAAAAGTTAATTTATATAAAACACAACTTCCTGTAGGCTTATCCAAATCTGTTTACTGTTCTCCTTATTTAGGCGGTAATGTGCAGCAAAGATTATACAGAATGTTTCAGAAATACATTTAATAACTTGGAGGGTGGTTTCCTTACAAAAAAAAAAGGGGCAACATAAACATAGGTCTGGAATTCCTTCGTTTTTTTTAGAAATTAGTGAATGTTTATTTTAATTTATTGCATGGGAACCAGTAATTAAATTAATATTGTCTGATAATTGAATGATGATATGTATACAAGTATGCTTATGCCCTCATTTGTATCTTCTATGGTGGATATGGAAGTGATTGGGTGCGACAGTGTGAATGTGTGAGGACGGATGTAAGAGAATGTAATTTCGAACATTTACTTTGAATTTCCCTGATATTAGCATCGGTGAAGTTGCCATTAATTCTGAAACTCCTGGCAAATGTTGGAAATCACGTTATCTTGTTTCCTCATGCACATGTGCACATCGTATCACGCACTGCCACATCAGTCACATCGCTATCAAATAATCCTCGAACTGCCAAAGATGATACAAATGAGGGCATCAGCATATTCGTAACCACAACATCATTAATTTATCTAACACTGATTTTACTACTGGTTACCTTGCAACACATCGAACTGAAGTTTTATTAACAACTCAAAAAGTAAGGAGTTTTCGACCTTCGAACTTCTTCCTTGTTTTGGTGTAGGGAACCCACCCTCCAAGATTGTACAATTATTTCTGAAACATTCTGTATATCTCTATGAATTAAAGAGTTTACTGAATCACTGGCTGACTGACTGAATTACTGACTGAATGAAAGACAGATATATCAAACTGCAGCCCAAAGCGCTGAGTCTAGGAACGCGAACATATTTGGGTGGATTCTCTTTAAAGTCACAGGCGAGCACTAAGAAGGAATTTTTCGAAATCGGACTCCTAAGGAGGTGAAAAGTGGTGAAATGTTTTTTTCTAAGATTCGTGTACATAGCTCGAATCCGATTGCCTATCGTCGTGACGTTAACTTTATTGGGTCAATCATAACAACAAATGATAACAAATTTAAGGTTTTTTCGTAAATGCAACTTTTAAGAGGGTGAAAAGAGCTGACATATATTTTCGATTAATCATCGATATATATTTAACCATCCCGGTTACAGAGTTGTTTTTCACTTCAAAATTATGCTCATGTTAATACCCAAAATTTGTTATTATTTTTTTTTAATTAATTCTCAATGAATAAAAAGGGGAAAAAATTCTTTTAGTAGTCGTTTATACAAGTCGAACCCAATGGGCTATCGTCGTGATTTTTAATTCAATTAGGTACGTTCACAAATATCAAAGGTAGGACTTCAAGACGTTTCGTTAAGTATTTAATTAAGTGGGTTAACATACGTAACATGTATATTCGATTATTCATTCATAGCTACCGAACCAGTCGAGATATCGAAGTGTTGTTTGCTTCAAAATGATGTTTAAGTAAATGCCTCAAAGTAACATTTCAGGATATTTTCCAAACTCGACTCCAAAAGTGTAAAAAAAAAAAATAAAGAAAGAAAGAAAGAAAGAAAGAAAGAAAAAAATTCAAAATAATAATGAAAATAAAAAGTAAAAGGTAAAATCTGTTTTTAATTCGTTATCGATATATACCGTTCCCTCTAAACTTTTAGGAATCTGGGTGCTTTCACTTAAGATAAATGTTTACTTAAATACCTTAAATGTGGTGCTTTGATTTTTTCGGAATATGACGCCTAAGGGGGTGAAAAGTGATTCAATGTAGTGAAAGGTGTTTTCAAATAATTGTCTATATTTAAGGACCTCTCTTTTTCGCGAAAACAATTTTGCCTGACTTTGTTTCGGTGCCTTACGCGCACAATTACAGTTCTGATTCTTGTCGAGTGATTGGATATTTTAACTGTCACGAGCCTAGGGATTCTACCGGCAAATCACAGACGTGTGGTGTTGCAGGAACGTTATTGTAATTGGCTCATTCATATGATATACGGCTCTTCACATAGACACGCTTGAAATAGCTATGAAGCAGAATTGAAAATGTGAACGTAAGGCATTGAAACAAACTGGGGCAAATTATTTTCGCGAAAAACAGAGGTCCCTATCTATATATCTCGAACTCATCTGGTTATCGTCCCGGTAGCACTGAAACGTGATGCTCATACAACAGCCGTAAATGTCTACAAAGTTTTTTTTTTTCCAAACTCTAACCCTAAGATGATCAAGTGTTTTAAATAAATCCACGAGTGATGCCGAACCCGTCGGGATATAGTGTTTTTTTTCTCCCGCTTTATGACGATGAATATGTAACAGCCCGTAAACAGGTTTCAGAACTTTTCTACATCCAAACTCGTAAGACTGTAACGGAAAGAAATACGTTTTTAAATAAATCGTCGAATATGACTGGATTCAATGTATTATCGTCGTGGTTTCCATCTGAATGGGATACTTTTACAAATTTGTATCGTATGAGGGTATGATTTTGAAAATTCAGTTACAAAAGGGGTGAAAACACAAAACATTGGTTTTCAGTTATCCCATTATATCTACCTTTACAGATATTAAGATAATTTTTGTTTAGCTTCAGAATGATAATTACGTAAATACGGAAAATAACTACCGCAAATTTTGTACAGAGAAAATGACTGAAAAATATCAGGGGGGAACGCAGGCTTTGTAAAATTTTAAAGCAGACGTCCTCAAAAAGTAAGTACTGCCATATAGAAGGAATTTATATGGAAGTTTACATTCTGTAACTATATCATTACATATGATTGTACAGCATCTATGTGCCCTGTGACTGAATATTTTATTGTTTTTCATAGAACTTTCGATGATATGTATTAAATGTACTGTTATCAATGGTCGTGTTCAAGGTAAAAGAGACTTCATGCCGCGTGTGCTACTTATATCGTCCGAACACACTTCCATAATCAAGGTCTGTTTTGATATGACTATAAATAAACCTGGGACAGTTGTTTGGCAGGGTTAGACTTAGGACAATGTTTTACCATAGGAGTTACTAGTTTAGTTGTTTAATTTATTTTGTTTTGCTGTATTTATTTTATCAAACGTTGTCATATATTTAAAATCTCATAACGGCCTGGCATGTATTGCTGTTAATATTACAGCTCAGTGGCAGAGAAGTTGAAGCTAGGAATGCCGGTGGACCCTGAGGACTTTCGAGAAGTTACCATATACTTCTCGGACATTGTCGGCTTTACCACCATATCTGCCTACTCGACACCTTTCGAGGTTGTCGACCTTCTGAACGACCTCTACACCTGCTTTGATGCCACCATCAACGCTTACACCGTCTACAAGGTACGCGCTTCACATTTTACTCCACGCCATTTCTTTGGAGGGTTCCTTAGGGGTGTTAACAAGGGGGTTGGATACTTTACAGCTCTTTGGCATACATTTTTTTTTTGCGGAATATCGGTCATTGGGTGAACACTACAAGGAGTACAACTTTCACAAGGTAAAACTGTTCTTTTACGAAATTTTTGCGCGGTTAGCTGCCAAAGGCAAAAACTTTGAAGTTTTCATGTAGCCATTTTAAAAGAGCCCAAAAGAAATCGGTAAAACCATTTAAGTAAAATGTTTGAGTTTTTGATCATTCGAAGACTTGCCGATGGTTTCTCCACGAAAAGTATTTTTGCCTTTTTATAAATATCAAAATCTTTTAAGAACGATACAAATGTGGAAAATACCCTTGTGTTTAAAATGTATTGAATTTTTATTTACTGAAATTGCAAATTGTCTTACACTTTGGAAATAAGTATTTTTAACACCATAGCTCTGAAACGACTTAAATCTATTTATGACTTAAATATAATATATTTACTAATTTTGTCATAATTGTAAGTCAAATGTAAAAAAATTTCTTCAATTTGGTGCCTCCCTAATATTAAAATTTTTATTTTCAACTGTAACAATTATTTCCTTTACTCTACGCGTAAAACTCATATTTTCGGTATTTAGTTTATATGTTTTTGGTTTGGGCTGCGTAATTAGAAACATTAAGTCTAATTAACACCAAAGATAGCATTGTTAATAACCGTGTTTTCAACAAAGTTATTAACAATGTTGTAAAAATGCTTAAAAATTGTTGACAACGTCGTGTTATCAACATTGTTGACAACGTTCTGTTATTAACTTATTTAATATTTATAAAAATAGTAGCCTAATCATATCTGTCACTAACATTTTGTTGAAAACATTGGTCAGCAATGAAAGTTATGTATTTTAGAAACATATTAACAACTTTGTCACCAACACTGTTGACAACGTTATTTTCCCCACCAATTTTAAGGTATTCTAGATCAAAGGTTGTTATATTATCAACAATGTTGTAGGCATTTTTGTCATCAACATTGTTATTATCTTCCGTTCATTAATCTTACAACTATGTTAGTAACATTGGTGTTTTCAGCAATGTGAATATCACATTTGCTATCAAGATTGCTATAAAATACTGTACCACAGCTTAGAATTCATTGATAACATTTTGTAACTAATTCCCAGTTTGCACCGAAAAAATAACAGTAACAATGTTAATTACAAAATGTTGGTTACAAAATGTTATCAACAAATTTGTAGCTATGTTACACTATTTTATAGCAATTTTGATTCTAAACGTGTTATTAACATTGCTGAAAACACAAATGTTACCAACAAAGTTGTAAGAATGATGAACGGAAGTTATAAACAATGTTGATTATAAAAATTCTTACATTATTGCTGATAACATTGCTAGTAACATTTGTTACCAGCAACCTTCGATCTAGACCGCCTTATAATGGGTCGGGAAAATAATGTTATCGATAGAGTTTTGGTGACATATTTATTAACATGTTTCTAAAATTCATAACTTTTGTTGCTAGCAAATGTTTTCAACAAAATATTAGTAACAAATGTTATTAATATTTTTTATAAATATTTACATAGTTAACAACAGAATATTGTAAACAATGTTCATAACATGATGTCAAAAATTTTCGAGCATTTTTTACAGCATTGTTTATAACTTCGATGAAAACACATGTTATTAGATATGTTACCGTTGGTATAAACTAGGCTTAACATTTTGTAATTAACATTGTTACTTTTTTTTCGGTGTGCATTAAGCTAAACATATTACTGAAAATAACGTTCAATATAGTGATATGTTACAACTTCGCAGAACTTTAATGATAGTCACATAAATGTAGTAGTGCAGTGCTATTTTAAAACTGTCTTTTGCAAGTTATTAAAACAAAAACTTACTAGCACTTTTTTTGCAAGTTTTCAGTTAAAATGTACACATATTTGAAGAATCTGTGTATTTTACTGTCTGAAGAGTTATAACGGCGTGGAAAAAAAAATTAAATCGACAAGCGTAGAGAATATTAAATACGTCTTAGATGATGTTAACTAATTTTTCTGTAAAATAGGTGAATAATTTTCTACCTCAAAAATATTCCCTTTCTATTCACCTGAAACTCAATATTGCATCACGAATAAATCTGCCCATTGCAGCCACCAGAGAAATATAATCAGAATGTTAATAACCCTTGGGCCTCAGGAAGTTTCAGGAATGGAAATGAGGCTGTTAATCAACTCTGGCTACAGGCTTACGGCGCTCGAAGAATAATGGCGTTGAAGCAAGGTTGAAGGGAAGAGATTAAAAGAGAAGTAATATTGGTGTGATGAGCAAATATGACAGCTGTCTCTTACATTCCTTTAAGGATACAATTTCTAAGCGTAAAGAAGGCGAGCAGGAATAAAAAGAAGATAACCACTGTTTTCTAGCCCGAATTTATATATACCAATATAATGTTTAAAGTTATAAGTTTCACAACCTACAACAACGTTTAAACATATCTTTGTAAATAAATTATTAATACACATAGGAAAACAAAGAAGGTTCCGCTGATTAAAATGAGTTTTGTCACTTCGCGGATTTAACCTTAAACATTTATCGCAGTAAAAATATCACCGAGCTGATAACAATGCATAAAAACGTCTCCTCGTAAAAAACGGCGTGAAGTCACAGACGTTAAAAATTAAAAACCAAACCATAATGTTTTGAATAGGTGCCCTGGCGAACATTTTTCTGTAACCCGCCATAATGATTGTCATCTCTAAGGATGCCTATAATATTGCGAGAAAGTGCTGCCGCACTTAACCAGAAACAAAACAAATTTATTCTTATTAACATGCAGGATTTTGTAAATATGAAAATGTAATTGTATGAAAATGAAAAAGAGAGAAAATTGTTTTTATTTTAATGTAGCATGTTTTACTGCATTAATTTAATTAGAAAGAGACCAATATAAAATTTTCAACAGTTTTAATCAATCCGTTTATAACTCACGCACTTCTAAAACTAAAACGTCTTACCGAGCAGTATGTGCATAGATAAAGAATCAGAATTCCTATCTACAGAACTCACATATGTAACAGCTCTCACATTTATCATATAATAACAAATATCTTCCTACGCAACACGGACACCTGCAACTTACTTTCACAAATGAATTATATAAATTATGGGAAGAGTTTACCAATTAAACAGCGAACAATTCAAATAACCACGAATTTAAATAGATTGATCACTATCAGCTAATTGCATGGTTTAAATTAAACCTATGGCCTTCGTTTGTGAAGGTTTCTAACAGTGCTGACTATAGCGTACTATACACGAACGAGTAAGCGATTGCATGAGATCGTCCATTAATAAAATTAATTCAAACTAACTCCAAGCTTTAAATTACCCATGATTTTAATGTTACAAAAATTTATGTATAGTGTATCTGTAAACTAAACTTAAATACAAAGATTTCTTTTCTGAAATAATACTGTGGTATATAGTTTCCGAACTGTATTAATGGTAAGATTAATAGGCTCGAAATATAATGTTTGCGCTTGGTTTACCAGTATATAGCTATGTCCAATTGCAGCCAGTGGTGCGGACACAACCAACTCAGCGCACGTTAGCGTGAATTTGGCACAACCTTGGAGCGCCCTTGATGTTTGACCTTGGCGAGACCTTGGGATGACCTTGGCATGCCCTTGAGATGACCTTGTCGTGTCCTTGGGATCGTGGCATGACCTTGGCGTGTCCTTGGAGCTTCTTTTATGTGACTGTGCAGGTGGAGACGATAGGAGACGCCTATATGGTAGTGGGTGGCCTGCCAGTCAGGATCCCCGACCATGCCGACCAGGTAGCTACGATGGCGCTGGACCTGCTGCATCAGAGCGGCAAGTTCAAGATACGGCACCTGCCGTACACGCCGCTACGACTTCGCATTGGCCTGCACACTGGTACGTTATTTCACGCTGCTGCTTGCGGCAACGGTAGCTCTATAATACATGATTTCAATGCTAAAATATTCTGATTGAAACTGTAGTTTTCATGAAGACAATCTGTAAACTTCAAAAACCAGCAATGCTAGATAATTTTTTGTCAACTTACCGAGCAAAATATTTTCTCATGTAACGTATTTCTGATCGACAATATCTGATAGCGAAATCTCATACATTTAATTGCGGCGAAACAGATTTTGCACTATAGATACATACATCACTCTAGGTAAACATTTGATCATAAAGTTGGCATATATCATTATCTAGAATTTTTATTTTGTAATTTTTCTTCATTGAACTTCCAAATCGCGTACCGTTCAGTTGGCGTTTTTAGTGTTCATTTATGTACTACACTCTCTTTCAAATGTGGTTTATGCGTAAACACACTCAACTGAATGTTAGACTTCTTGGTATAATAAAATATTTTTAATATAAAGAGTGGTTCACATGGCAACATTTAGAATTATCCAAGAATTAAATTATAATACAATAGCGGCAACGTATTGCAAGGACGGAAAAAAGCAGAAAAGCCATGAGAAAGCTCGCCAAATGGAACGTCTGCGTTGTTTCCAAGTGCGAAATTCGGGAAGGAACACTCCGGAGATAAAGCACAGTACAACATTGTGGGAGGCGAGTTGTTTGAGCACTGCACTAACATGGTTGACAAACTGAAGTGAATGTTTTTATACAAGCCATTACTAGTGTATGTTGCTAAGTCGCAGACATCCCGCAGTTACATAAAAAGACTATGCACGATGAAATTAGCGAAATACAAATAAAAAATAAAAGAAACACGCCAAGGAATCCAGAAATGGCTGTAGCAGCTCGCATACAAATAATTCCGAATTAGGAGTTTAGTAAGTTTGTAAATGAAACTAATAAAAAAAGTCAAACAGATTAGGACCAGACAGGTGCATGGAAAATGCGACATTGGAGGATAAAGAAAAGTAGGACAACACAGCGACACAAATTGTGTCTTATTTCAACCATCTGTGTCACTGTGTTTTCCTAGTTGTCTTTGCCCAGTACTGTGGCTATTTACATGAACCTTGTTTTGTCTTAGAGTGACATTTATTTTTCTTTGTTTGGTTCCTATTACATACCGACTATATTCCTATTTCGAAAATATTTGTATGTTTTTCGACTGCAGGAATTTCTGGCCGTCATTTTTTGTTCATTTTCTCTTGCTTAGTCTTTTTGTGAATTGTCTACGACTCAGCATCATTCGCAATCGATGGCGTATATCCTAACAATAATTCAGTTTTCCATACACCACTGTCGCAAAACACTCTTACATCACTGCTATGGCTCTTTTACTGTACGTCCTTGTTCACCTTGCAGGTCCTTGCTGCGCAGGAGTCGTGGGACTGACCATGCCACGGTACTGCTTGTTCGGGGACACTGTCAACACCGCCTCCAGGATGGAGTCCACAGGTAAGCACCTATACATTCTTATATTCACTCTGTCTTTGAAGTGACATCAATTATATTGGTGGATAGCAGGAAATGCCTGAATGAAATAATTGATGTTATTAACATTATTTAAAAAATACGACTTTAACCCCATTAAAATGTACACTGTGTTTGAATGAACAATGGCGAATGTTGCGTGTTGAAAATCAATTTAAACTTACATGAACTTCCTGACAACTTTAAAGAAATAAGAATACCTTACGACGCAAAATGTAATATGGAATATTCTAAAATAGACATTGCATTATAACTGACCTCGGATGTCAAGATCAGTTAAAATTTATCTCTGTATCGATATTATGAATTAGCATTAACGATGTTCTTAAGTACCACACATCAACAACTAACCATAAACACTTCGACAACCAAATACTTTGTCAGGTCTCAGTACTTTAGTAATCCACTCTCATCATCCATAATCCCATATTGAACACAACCAGAGCTTAAAGATGTGTCGGCCTAGTGATTCATGATACGTGGCAATTGCGTTATAAATTGTCTTCCACCTGCTGGAACCAGCAATGCGTCTCGAATGTGAACTAATTAAAACGAGTTTACTGTAGTATCATTCAATTCGAATTAAGTTTCAGGTAATATACAGCCTAAATTACTGTATTATACATTACAGTAGTTTCAAATAGGTGTTTCGTGTAAAATATGATGTATTCATTGTTATGAAATAATTATAGTAATAATTCATAGTAAATTCTTAAAATTCTTTCAACAGTTATTTATCATAATATGATTATTTTACTAAAGCTAATGACAAAAACACATTACATACCTGAAAGCTCTTAAATTGTATAAAAACTATTTGTCTGATGTAAGAGAAGAAAATAACAAAACCATCTTCCCACTCTCTTCATTTGCGTTCACCTCTGACTGGAACGAATATACATTGTAAGGGCACTGTCCCTGTCAAGACATAAACATTTCGTTGCTGCAAAGTAAAATTTCGTGTAAAGCATATCATCACAAATAGGTTTCTTCTAGGAGAAAATTCTTTTAATGAAATACTAGACACAACAAAAAACTGTTCCACCATTTTAGTTATTCAGTACTAGTGTTAATGTTATTTTTAGTTTTAGTTTTTTAATTAGCGTCTTAAGTCAAACAAATGTCTTACAGAGAAAGTAACATTGTTAGAAAACAAATTAAATGGTGTTTCCAAAGATGCGTTCATTTCTTTACTTGCTATGAGGCAAAATTTCTTTGCCACCTTAAGTAAATTAATTACTATTTTAAAATATTGACTTTTAGCTTTGTAGTGATCGATTCGAAAGACTGCTAAATCATAAATAAATATTGTAACTATAGGGACGGTACTAGAGGAGCTGGGTATCACATCGAGAACTGCAGACTTACTGCTTGCGAGATGAGGTCTTACAATGGAGATACACCGTAAAGAGAAAAAGTAGGGGGGGATGTCCCCGAGTAAACCCGCAGACCAATGGTATCGTCCGGCACGATTCCCAGCCTCATGTGAAAGTTTTGAGACAGACCCGTTTTGGGGTCGAGCCTAGATCGCACTGGCGGGAGGCGAATGGCCTGACCACACTACCGCGGCGGTCCAAACCAGGAACAACAGACGAGACGAGTGTCGTCACTCAAGGTCATCGCCTCGCTGAGTGGGCATGATTGTCGCAGGATCTCCGTGGAGGATCCACATATCCCAGGCGACGAAGGAGCGGCTGGACGAAGTAGGCAATTATCAGTTGGAGTACCGCGGCGAGACAGACATCAAAGGGAAAGGCAAGATGCCGACATACTGGCTACTTGGCAAGGGTGGCTTCGACAAAGAGCTGCCCACGCCCCCGCCGATTGGGTGAGTCTATCCTCTAACAACCCTGCTTACCTATAAGGGTTGGTACATAACTAAAAAATCACAAGCACAAGAAACTGTGCACGACCAGAAGTCTTGTGTTATTTTCAAACTAAACAATTATTTTGTACATACGCCATTGCAGCAAATGGTGTGTCACAGAAAACCATAGAATACACAGAAACAAACAGACAAGTAAACAAACAAAATGACTTTGTTTGCAACTGTCAAACAAATGTAAACATATACAATTCCACGAGGAATTCAATCAGTAAGTACAGGAAAATGAATGAACATAAACGAGAACACAGGTACCAAAAAAACAAACCAAGGAAAACAAATAAATACTCAGATTATTACACAAATGAATTCCGTCAAATCGAAACAACAGACAAAATATAATCACAAAAATACAGACAAATAAAACTAACGAGATAAAACTTGGATGTAGACGATACAGCTGAATCACAGACATTTTGAGGAAAGTGAGCGAATAACACAGTTGCTGTGGACAGCTAAACAATGAAAAACAGACGAACACAATGGTCTCCTTGCGACAAAACAAAATGCGACGTTTCGGGAACGGAATCCTCTGTCCGCGCCTTCAGGTACATACACGGTCCGAGGAGCATCTGCAGTAGTGTTGGCACAAGGAGACTATTGTGTTCGTCTGTGTTTCCATTTATTTATTTATTTCGTCTTTCATTTTCTTGGCGGTGTTAAGGCTAAAATGCCTTCTCTTACACTTACCATTGTTTTACTGTCCACAGAAACTGTGTTATTTGTATTCATTCGCTTTTCTCAGGGTGTCTGTGTTTCTGCTGTGTCGCCTACGTCCAGCGTTTTTGACGTTCGGTTAATTTTATCTGTTTGTTGTAATTAATTTTGTCTATTGTTTCGAACTTACTGACGGAATTCCTTTTGTTGAATAACATGAGTTTTTTTGTTTGTTTCTTTGGTGACTGGGCGCTCGTTTATGTTCATATATTTTCCTGTAACTTACTGACTGAATTCTTTGTGGAAATGTATATGTTTACATATGTTAGCCAGTTGCGAACAGAGTCCTTTTGTATGTTTACTTGTCTGTCTGTATCTCTTCTGGTTTTCTTTGACACGTCATTTGCTGCAATGTCGTATGTTCAAAATAGTTCTTTAGTTCAGAAGGCTTGTACAAAATTAACTCACAATTGACTTCTTACCAATAACATTTTTTCGCAAAATCTGAAGTATTCTTTGTTGTGTGGAATAGAACCGAAGGTCGTTTAAACATATTTAAAAGTAGAATCGTGTCTGGACAAAATAGGGAATATAGAAGCTAAGATACAATACACTACACAGTGTAATACAGTATACATTAGGGGAGATATAGAAACATGGTCTTTTACAATAAAGTTTCTTATTCAAGCTTTGTATTATTCTAATGTATTTCGGGGGTTAAACCAACATGACACATACTCAGTAACTCTTTTGCTGTGATTGGTTGCTGTCCTATGCGTCCGCGTCTGCACAATAAATGGAATATTACCATTTTCTATGTCAGCATCTCTATGCACATAAACGTTAGTACTTGTGGAAACTACCAATGTTCTATGCTTACTTTCAGTAGGATCCTACTACTTTGCATGGCCTTCACAGCTTGTATTCAATTTTAATACATTTATTTTCATAATTAGCATTCATTGTTAATGTAAACGTTTGTACGGAAAATAACCCACTAGGTTTCATACACTTCGTAATTAATTTCCTTTTGTAATGTATGTACAGGATGTTGCCAAATTCCATGTCCCATTCTAGGGAAACAATCCTCACGTGTAGAGGAACAAATAGTGTTATATGAACATAGGTCCAAAAACGCACCGTTTCTGCGATACAGTTGGTATACATGACGTATGGTTGATAGCGCGCTGGTAGGATCATGTTGCTGTGTCACAGTTGTTCCTACTGTCTGTATGTTAGTGGCGTAGTGTGTGGCATAGTGACATGTTATGTACTGCTGTAATGATGCCCCACATCAACATGATCCTACCCGCGCGCTATCAACGATACCGGTATTGCCAACTGTAGCGCAGAAACGGTGTGTTTTTGGACCTATGTTCATGTAACTCATTTTGTTCCTCTACACGTGAGGATTGTTTCCCTAGAATATTGAAATGGCACAGCAACAAAATTATTTGTGTGCCATTGTAAAAAAAAGCACTTTATAGCTCTAAATAAGTATGTTAACAAGTATATTAAGTCTATTTCGACACACAATGCTTTGTTTTTAAAATTAGCGGAAAATAACATACTTTAGGTTACAATTTTATTTCGGTTACAGCTCAGCAAAAGCACTGTTTTACCTGTTTTAAACCCATAAATAAATGATTCTTCAAAAATTGTCAGTAATTGTTACGAGTTAGATTTTATGAAATTGTGTATTGCTCATTTAATAAAACTATTTTTTGTGGAAGTACTTTGTAAAAAATTTAGAACTTTAGAAGTATAGAAAATGAACTGTGTGTGTTTAACATAATTTTAGGTTTAGACTGTACAATTTAAGAAAATTTTGGGTAAAATGTTTCCAGTAAATTAGATGTTGTTAATTGTGTCTTGTTCACTTAATAAATAACTATTTATTTTGTAGTATTTTGCGATTAAATTGGAACTTTGGAAGTTCAGAAAATCAGCTGTATAGAACTATAACATAATAATTAGGTATAGAATATACTATGTGAGATGTTGCGAAAATGTTGCTAGTAATATTTTTATTTTTTTCCCCGCTTGCCAGAGAAAGCCATGGGTAAGTATTCTGAAGTTTCCTTGGCATTAAAGCAAATCATTAAGTGCCAAAGTTCGTAGCAGCGAACTTTTGCCGTAACTTGCAAGTATCCGAGCTCAAGTCTTGTTACGAGGCAAAGTAGCGGTTTCCATAAACAACTTCCCAACGACATTCTAAAAGCAGACAGGTAACGCAAAAAGGGCCATTTGTGGAGATAATCTGTTTTTCAGAGACAACGCTATTTTTGCAGTAAAATGCTTTTCGAAGCCACGCTCCTGGGACTTAAAGATTCTTTTCGATACAACTAAAACAATACATATTTTTATACAGGATAGAGCTTGCAACGCAGCCATTACAGAAGTAGCTTCTTGACACTTCTATGGTTCGTCATTTCTACCTTTATTTAATCTGTCCGTCACTACGCAAGTTCTGTACTTATCAGTACTTATCAGTGTCTTGACATAACTTTCCCTCAAGAGTGCATGGTAAATTAATAAACGTTACAAACGTCAACCGATATTTACAGATGTTTGAATGGCAATATAAAACTATAGTACAGACACTCTAGGTAAGGATATTTGTCAGCTTTAAGAGCCAAAGTTTTCTCAGAATGACGCATTCGTTAAGCATAATCTCCACAATTTAGTCGACGCTGTTTTGGCGTCAGAGATTGTGCCCTAAAAATACGTCACCTAGGAAAAAGTTTTGCTCAGAAAGTTGGCAGAAATTGTAGTGTTGCTGTTCTTTTATTTTTGTGTATAGAATCTGAGAAACCTGAATTAATGCGCATATCATTGACCACCGTCTATACAGTAGCTAAAAAACACTTAGTGTATTGTGCTACGATTTACCGATCTAAGTTGCACACTGGTGGAAGCACAGGACTCGTGTCCAAGATCGATGGATCGATTCCCTGTACGGCCATCCCAATTTAGGCTTCAAATCATTTTCTGAAATCACTTCAGGCTTATTTATCGCTCAACAAATGCATAAAATTATTATTGTGACACCACAATTTGTGATTTTCTATAAGAACCCTACGACAAGTCACAGTTTAAACATCCTATCAGTATGACTGACCATGGAAAAGAGATGTAGATGGTCACACAAGGCATTTAAACCAAATAGTACAAAATATTTTCGCCACAAATTGGTGTCTCTAGCTAGACAAAGCATTCAGTTATCCGTAGAATAATTTGGCTGGTTGCGTGCGAAAGGTGAGGGACAAAATACCCTGTAGTCGACCTTGGTCAAAATTCAGTATGACTGCTAGGTACAGTCACCCGATGTGCTTAAGGGCGCGGTCTACATCACTTTTCAACGTCATATTTAAAATAAGAACCAAATATATGTTACAGATATAAAAATATAGTCATAAATTGTTGCTAAATTTGCTCTACTGATTTTTATCTCTCATAATTTCAGCACAATGACTCGTAAACGTCAAAACATTTACGACACAAAAACCAACTGACATATTAAACTGGAAGAAAGAAACAGTAAATAACGACGTTGTAGGCTACAAGGTCTGCTATATAAAACATAAAATAAAATATTTTTTATTGAAAACAAAAATTGCTGAAATTTGAAATTGAAATTTAAAATGCAAGAACTTTTTAAAAACACAGATACAATTTTTTATTGTATCGGAGACCACGTCTCTCGTTACACTAGTATGGAGCACGAGCACTATTTGCCACAAGGCCCTCGTAACACGAATTGGACCAACTAATCCTTACCGAAGATTCCCAAAGTTGAGAGAATCTAGGGGGATACAGTAATTCATATATAGAAAATAAATTATTTAGTACTTTAATAACGTAAGGAAATTATGAATATGTAGAGACGCATATCATTAACATGTGATTAATTTTCTTTAGTATTATCAATATTTACATGTAATAGCCTAACCGTAATTATATTATGAAGATTACACAGAAACACCTAAATTTAAAATAACTAAACTGTGATAAATTTCGAGTTTGGACATTGGATTAATTGTAGAGGCTTATACCTCCTGATGTAAGTAGAAGACCTGTAGATTTAGAGGCTGTATCGACTTCACAGCCTGGACGAGCGGCTGATCAGGCACAGCAGACCCGGGGGCGGCGGCGCGGACATCTCCGAGGCGGCGGCGAGGGTCAGCGGCGGCAGCAGCTTCAACCAGGCGCGCTCCGAGGACAACAGCTCGGGCGAGTTCTGCCCCTCGTACGCTGTGTCGGTGTCCGGCGGCTTGTCGCCGCCCAGCGCCACCTCCAAGGCGTCGGCTCTGGACTCGCAGGCATCGCCCGCCCCCAGACCGCATCGCGCCAAGCTGCCCGGTGTCCTGGAGGAGGCCAAGTCGTTCGAAGAACTGGCGCCACACCCGTCCCGCAGCGGCGACCACCACCAGGCCATGGCGACGCCAGTCTCCGCCTCCGAGGTGGCGGCTGCACTGCTCGGCGTCGCTTCCTGCTCAACAACTCAGGCCCCATTCCGCCGTCCCCGACGTACTACCCCCGCCGCCCACGATGACGACCTCAGCACGCCGTACAACCACTACCGCTGCCTGTCGCCGAGCGACCAGAACCTCAGTCGCGCCATGCCCGCCTCCGGTCGGCTGTTACGGCGCCAGTTCAGCCTGGATCGTGGTGACGAGCCGCCACCCGGCCCGCCGGCTTCTTCCGTGTCGACGACGGCGTTGGACGTCGGGGGCGGCCCAGTGGCGACGCGTGCTGCCCGCCTCTTCAAGCAGAACTCGGCGGGGGCGGCGCACGACCTGGAGCGCATCGAGGAGATACCCGCTACACCAGGCCGCCTCCAACGCTCAGGCGGCAATCTCTACCGCCACCGTATAGAGCTGCCCGCCTTCTCTCGTTCCTCCGCCTCTGTGTCTGTGGACTCACTCAGCTAGGCCCATCTTCTCGCTCTCCTCCACCTCAAACCTGCCTTATCTCACTCCTTCTATTCCATGACATTATACTTGCTGAATATGTCTCCCTTCACATCATCGTTTCTACCTCCATGTCCGTCGATCTGCCCAGGTAGACATGTCGTCTCACCCTACTCTTATTCCATAACCTTTTACTTACTGATAATGCCAACCATCACACAGTCTTGCATCTTCATGTCCGCCGACCTGTTCAGCTAAACATCTCTTTTCGCTCTCCTCATATTCCATGTTCGTCGACTTGCTGAGTATTCCGTGTTTCACACTCACTCTCCCACGTGCATATCCATCGACATGCTTGGTTAAACCTGTCTTCTTGAGTTCCTCCTATTTCATATCTGTCGACTTTCTGATTGTTTCCACCTTCACAAGATCTTATCCGCCTCCATGTCTGTCGACCTGCTCAGCTAAACATTTCTTCCTCAAAGCAGACAGCTCTCTACTCACATTCACATTTGGGGATTAATGTGAGTCGTTTATATCAAAAATGGTAGTATTTTTTTAGCGATCGCTAGAAGAAATAAATATTGTTACAAAATGATGTGGGAACCATAAGAATGCCAGGTGGGGTCAACAATCATAGTTTTTTAAATTAACAAAGTGGGTGGTTTTTGCAATAATTAAAACTGAAATAAACAAACATATTTGTGTGTTACGGTTTTATTTATTACAGTTCATATTTTTCGTATAGTGGAATTGTTCTGTCCTCTGACCTGCCATGATAGCAAAGGGTCTTATAGATTGAAGCAATATTTATGTTTTAGAGACAGTGTTGGCAGTTACAAAGTCCAGTACCAGAACTATCGGTTTTGTAGAAATGTTTATCTCAGTTTATAAGAATCTGATAAATACTACCATGACAAATTCTGACTGCAGAACTATGGTTCCTACAACAATACTTTTTTATTAGTGCCGTGGCCGAAATATTATTACTCTGATTATTAGCATCAGGTTATCAAGAGGGTCAAAATATTCGTAACTGGCAGTGAATAAGACTATATAAACTCTACTCTCATTATCACTCTAACATTAAGAGACTAACACCCCATCTTGCAGTTACAAACTCTCTCAGCCAAATGCAGTTAAATTTTCTGGACCTGCATGCAACCTTTAGGTGAGCTACAAACATTGAAACAAATGTGATTTTTTTTTCTCTTGGAAGTGAAGCAGTTTTGGCGCTAAGTGTCATTCTTCCACTTACCCCTTTGTTTGATTAAGTGACCTTCGTACAAAACTGTACTGTTTAATATTGCAATAGTTATTCGCAAGATAATAATTCCAAGATTAGAACTGAATCTATTTGTCTAGACAAGTTATTTAAAATACATGTAACAAGTAACAGCAGTTAATCACAACGTGAGCTATTATAAGCATTTGGTTAGCTTCAGAGGTTAATACCTTCCGGATATGAATCACTTGGTCATGTTGTATATTGTGTCAACTAATAACATTTTTCTTGTTTGATAAAACTTTTAAACATATTGTGAAATGTCAGTTTAAGCATGGTATATTTGTCTTGAAGGCATTTTATTAGTTGATTTTCACTAAACACAAATATAGTATTATTTTTGAGTAGTTTAACAGGAAAATTTAATTATACACACAAGTTTTTGTTTACTCTATGCATCCGATATAGCTTCACTGCCACGTTTAGGGTACGTGTAGCGACTTTATGTTAAATTCTCGAATCATCTTTCGGAAGTGTTTATTACTGCATTTAAAATTAACAGTAACATAACCCAACACAGTGTCATAATTTAAACTAGCAGTCTAAACTTACAAAAGATTTTTCGTCTTTCAAGACGTATGTGAATTATTTTTCCGTATCGAGATTATTTTCAAAGTTGTTAGTTTGGAGGTAGGTGTTTTTAGCAAACGCTATCTACAACATATATAATCTGACATTTTGACACAACATTAGGTAGATTATCCATTAAAGTGTTTTTATTTCCTTTGTTAATTATCATAATACGCGAAGTTAAAACAAGGCGACACTACAATAATCGCATTCATTGTAAAAACATAGATTAGAACTAACAATTAGCATATCATCAAAATAAAGATACTCCAGATTGATTCATAAAGATTCAATAACTAAAAATGACAACACGAAAACCGATAATGTGTACGAAGCAATAAGAATTGTCTCGGATGATTCTCAAATTTCTAAAACAAAAAGTTTTATTGAAACGGAAGCACAAATTATGCACTAAGTAATGTAGTATTTTAGCAGCGTATATATTAAATTACTTCCTAGATTGTGGTTTAAAAGCCTGAGGCTCTTGAATCTGTAAATAATATACACTGTTCTTTATACGAATCTTCCTCAACAATATTCTAACGCCGTGCGTGTACGTCTTTCGATGTGTATATATAAATTCGAGGAGTCATGCGTTATTGAATTTAATAGTTATCTATCTAATAAAGTATTTAGTAATTACTTACTGTATGTTTTAGGAACTACATAAAATATTTTATCACATAGTACAATCATTGATGAAACTAAATACGTATATAGTTCCTGTAGACGAATTGTGAGTGATACTTGCGAGTGTTATCTAACATCAGTATCGGGCATAAATGTCCTAAACGTATACGGAGAAAGCATAAGTCATTAGTGGAGTGTCTGGATTTAAACCCTTTTACGAGCTCTAAATGCGTTGCAAGGTATGCTTAATGATAGCCAAAAATTTTGTAAACTGAAAAAAAAAGAAAAGTATATGCATCTATTTGTAATAAAGTATAAATCAGTTAAATGTCTGAGTAAAACGTTTACTTTACTACTATACAGATGTACTGCCAGTCAAGATTATACATCTCGTCTGCCAAGGACATCTGAGATGATAACGGGTCACACAAGCAGGAATAAGGATGGAAGCGGCCACTGCCTGTAACGAAACACTATTAAAGCTCTCGTCTATAGAACTTTCGAAAAACTACTGAAAATATGAAGCATGAACAAAACACAGAATATGAGTCTTTCCGAATACTGCGTATGGTATTTAATATTGCAATAACTATGTGACTAACCAACTGAGGAAAGTAAATCTTTACTTGTAGCAGTTAAACTGATATTTCGTTGTAAATTCTTCTCGCTGCAACAGTATTCAATTTCGAAATAAATTTTTTATAGTACTGTTTAAAAATTTATAAAGTGAGTATAAAATGCCTTGTTATATGTGTCACTGAGAAGCTCAGCGAGTATCTTCAGACTATTAGTGCCATAAGTTGTACGGTTGTTTGTATATAAGTTGTTACGAGCATTTCTTTAACTTTAAAATCTATAGAAGTTGAGAAGATTTATTAACAGTAGCAGACCAAAATATTGATACTTACCGAAATGTCAATACACGAAATATTTATTTACACAATTATTTGGCTCAGTGGCTGCAGTAAGTTTTCATCAGTTTTATTCAAAACTTAACGTCTCCCAGATTTATAACAATTTTAAAAGTATATTTACTAAGCCAGTGTATAGCTTTTCCACTCATTGTAATTCACGTAAAATTTTATACAATTAGATACAGAAAGAACGGAAAATAGACATATGTAATGTCCAGAAACAAAGACGTAATGAGCACACCACGCGAATCCTGGGCCAAAATATAGAGGAAAAGTGGCAAAATGTTGTACGATGATATTTTATATTCATAATGTGGCAACATAGCACTGTAGTTAGTCTACTCTTGCGCCACACAGATATCTCACTTATCTTATAGGTCCCGCAGCCTAGGAAAGGTTTTGAGAGAGTGGCGCAATGGACTGTGCAGCTACCCGCCCCACGTTTCCCCTCCCAGCCAGTAAGAGGGGGAATGACGGAGACCTGAGTGTGCCATTAGCAGTTACAACCAATCAGCAGATGCGCACCCCCCCCCCCCCCCCCCC